>VDFB02378297.1:0-19427 GCA_007258455.2 Sequoia sempervirens
CTTGACATCCTCACTCACAACTACCTTCAACAACAACGTAAACCTAGAGAATGACACCCAATAATACATTATCGATAACTAGGCAGACATTTGTTTTGTTTGCCCAGGACTTTAAAACAAATGTTAATTGCACCATCACCACTACGTGGAAACCATACAATAATTAATGATGATATCATTTCCCTGGCCTCCTCTAGATAGTCACGCCTGCTGATGCCATTTCACCAACCTCCTCTATCGTTGTGCCAAATGCTTTTTTTAAAAACATTCCACCACCTTTAACACGACGTCAAAGACCTAAAAACTGGGAAGGATGACAAAAATTCCAAGCAAAGTTATAACCCGTCTAGCACCTTCTCGAAAATGGAAGGATATAGCTTAAGCAAGAGAAAAATTATCAATAATGGCTAATGGAAGCTAATGTAAAGTGTATAAGATCAACAATTTTACTACGTTGTAACCATAACCTAAAACATATGATTTTTTTGTGAATCCGATGTGAGAAAGATAGTAATATGTACATAAAAACTATAAAATAAAACTCAACACAATAAGGCTTGCTCTCAACCCTACCATATTGGGTCATGGAGCCTCATGGACTCTCACCAAACCCCCGAGCAAGAATATACATTTCCCACCACTCTGATCAGTGGTGAAATGAATATTGCTTATTACAATCAATATAGGGTACATTAGGATATGATTGTCTATTTGACTATTGTTACTGATTTTGCAGTCACTATCATTATTCTGAAAGGTTGTTTGTAACACATTAGTTCATCAAATACTACATTATGGCTAGAATATGGTTTGCAAGAATTAAAAAAAAGTGTGAAGTTTAGTGTGGTGATTATGCAAAAACAGAATGAACTACATAACATTAACTATTTTATTCCATTACAGCCATTGTGGTGGAAAGCTAAAACTCATAGCTACAGTCCTATGCAAAAATTTTACTGCAAAGGTCAAACCATATACAACCTATGTGTATACAAAGTTTAAATTTTAGTGTAGTGATCACACTTTATTGATAGACAATATGTATTTAATCAAAATATATCAAAGTTCTATATTTTATAATACATAATCTGCTCTCTAGTTGCAATGTGTTGAATGGAGTAATTATAATTTAGCCATACCTGGTGTGTGTGACAGAATACAATATGCACAAAACAAAACAACACCGGATTTCCACCCTACCATATTGACTCATGGAGCACTGTGCACTCTCACGAAATCCCCAAGCAAGAAAATAAATTCTCCACCACTATGATCAATGGTGAGAGCAATGTTTCTACCACCAATGACTTAATACAAGATTTCATGGCATCAAAAGGCCTTCAAAGGAAAATTGTCTTGGTTGGTAGATAAAAAACAAATTAAAAAATAGACTTATAGAATTAATTACAAATGAGATGCAATGGAGTTGCAGTAGAACACAGTAAGTAAATAAAATCTAGGAATGCCTTGTGCATGGAATGGATTGAAGTCTAGACACAGAAAAGGAGTCTTGCTCTCCATCCTACCATATCAGGTAATGGAGCATCATTGGCTATGACCAAACCCCCAAGTAGCAACATTAATTGTCCACCACTTTGGTCAATGGTGAAGGCAATGCTTTAGCACCTGAGGAAATTTGTTTAGTGGAAATTAATGTTATACATTTTTTATAATTTAACATGGAGTTGTGAAATGATAAATGGAAAAAAAGATACATAGGCTTACATAGTATGGAGATGGAATATAGGTGAAGGCCATACAACATGCAAATGTGGAATCGTAAAGCTATTTGGCATTTTTGGGGAGTCGTACATCTTGAATATGAATACAATGTAGTTGTAATCTAAAATGGTTTCAGTGGAATATACCTACATAGAAACGAACTATAAAATTTGGTGTTGTGTACATGTTTTATTGGAAAGCGATATCCAAAACACAAAATTTAAGTGGCTCTATAATTTATAAGCAAAATATATGTAATACCACAATTACATGTCACATATAAAAAATAATAATGAAGTGAATTTAGATATTGTGTAGATTCTATATGCATAGAGGTGAAGAGGAAAGGAGAAGCAATTCACTTACCATAAAGAAAAGAAACTTTTGATAATCATGATAATGAACAGTTTTGTTGGAGAAGATCATCTTGTTTGATTTACAATGCACTCTAATTGTTGGTATGTATCCACCAGTTTCTAGCAAATACAAAGGCAGGTCTTACATAGTTCAAGTGAGAAATTCAATTGCTTGCTATTCGCTACAATCTTTCTATATGTCTAACCTCTGAGACAAATCTAAGTGTTTTTGAAGAGGCACATCTATATGCATTGTTGATTGCACAAAGCACAAAAAATTTGTGACTGGTAAACCAATGGATAAAAAAATCCCAGGGTAGCAAGCAACAGACCACAAAAAGAAAATTGGATTATGTTAAGAATTTTATTCCATTTCAAACATAGCTAGAAAATGGAGTCCATACAAAGAAGCAAACAAAAAAAATTACGTTGAAAAACCCATGCAAACCGTTGGCTTGTTTTCAAAGAGAAGGATTGGCAAAAAATTATCATAGGGGACACACTGCAAAAGTCAATCCATGAATCAAAGAATATTAGTTTGAATAAAATATATAGTCTCTCCCAATAGAACATTACCAAAAAGGAAACTATATACCCTAAGACAGAGAACAACAATCAACACTCCCTTACAGAAAACAAGGCAACCTGTATAACTTGAGCTATTTGATTTGCTTGCATAGAGGAAACAAGTGTCACTTTGCACAACTTACCATGGGAACATTGTCTCATGTATGTGCTACATATATTTCCAATGGTTGCAATAATACTTTGCATTTAAAACTCACCAAACTAATTGAGCATTTTATGGCATTTTTTATAACGCATTGTTTAGTGCTGGGTTGTGGATTGAGCTGCACAACATACGATAAAACATTATAACCAAGAACCATATGGCATCCACATCTAGCATGGCACTATCATTAGGGATTACAATGCAGTAGCAAGAACACTTGGTAAGTAGTAGATGGATACCCAAACATAGATACTTACATAGACAAATACATCATAGACACATATATCTACACAAAACTCTGTCAAGATATTCTATGCACTAAGAACATTGTAAACAAGATGAAAAAAAAATCTCTTTAAAACAACTCATAGATACTTGTAAATATTGAATTGTGTATGCATATATGCATAGATATCTAATACACGTACATATATCTACATACATTTGTACCAAAAAATTGTATACACAAGGAAATTTCAATTGCATGCATGTATATTTATCTATATGCATATTTAAATGTACACATACATACAACTATGTCCACAAGTAGATATATGAGAAGGTGTAGATAGTGATACATCTCTTAAAAATGACAACTCTATATAAATAAACAGTATAAAATTAAATCAGAAATATACAATTAAAACACAGTGAAATTATATGCAAGATGAATAATAGAAAAGAAAACAAGTGTATCTTTTTTTCTTAAACATTATAAGTTATACTTCATTGTCTTAATATATAACCAGTCAAACAAATAACAAAGCAATAGCAGTAGAAAGGAAATTTCTTTTTCATATGACAAGTAGTGTGAGGAAACAAAACAAACTAAATGTCTATTCAACATGAACTATAAGAAATATCCAAAGTCACAATTAGCCATGGTTGTTTTGGTGTTCAAGGTAGTACAACAACTATCTCTGGAGACTGCTACATAATAGGGGAAGTAGTAGAAAAATTTGATAGTAAGAGCTTGCACTCAGCTTCAAAGTTAACCTTTGCAACTTTCACTATTGTTTTTTTCAGTCTTTTTTCTCAACTATAAGTTTGATTTTTAATTAGAACAATGAAAACAAATGATGTGTAGGTGACAATATTGATAAACATAATTAGCAGTCATTTCAGTGGTAGACTCATATTGCAACATGTAAAGTTGTTTTGTTGACATTTACAATAGGCTTGTTGTAGCCTCATCAAAAGTAGTTTCCCAAAGCTCGCATGTGTGGTCTTCCATCTTTAGTTGCAATAAATATCAAAAGTCACAGTCAGCTATTGTTGTCTAGCATTTTGGGTAGAACCATGTATTTTGCTCAGATTTTTCAGACTTTTTCTTGCATTTCCTACCATTCACCTCTAATGGGAATCCATCATAATAGAATGCATCAACTTTTATATATTTTATTGTTGCCTTGAGAGTAGCTTGCAAAGTCTCTCGCAACCCAAGTTAATGGTCCAACGTATATGCAATAGTTACTCTCCCATTTCCCAAAGCAACCTTTTGAGGTAGTATTCGGGGGGGCTCAACAGTAGGTGGAACAATATATCCTCTTTCGATCAATGGCTATGCTTCTGGTATGTCAAGATTTATATATAGAAGAGTCCTTGTGGCTATGTTCAAAACAGATCAATTGAAGTACCCAACACATGCATTTTTAACAGCAAGGATGAGAGCTGAACTAGGGTTGTACAACCTCTCCAACTCATGACCCTTTGCTTCCCAATTTAAGTCCCACAAATTAACATCAATTGAAAAGGATGAAAAATTATTAAGTTTAATAGTCCTCTGAATTGTTTGGGATTGATCCTTTCTTTGTATAGTCGATACCATTCCCACATGCACCACAATGCTAATAACATCAATCAAACTATTATTAGTGCAATTTGCAATTTCATTTAATGGGGTGAACTTAAATACTTTGTCTAGCACAAAGGCCTCATCATAACAACATTTTAACATTGAGTTTTGATCCAAAATAATTTCCATCTAACTATTTAACTTATTAAATTTTTTGTCTACCTGTCTCACTAATCCCTTTAACACATAATAAGTATGGCCCACCTCAACCCTATCATACTTCTAATTCATATTTTTGTTCCTTCATTGTCAATAATATCAAAGCTGAATACCTAGCCCTTGCACCCCATCCTACTATAATGATGCATATCCCTCTTTGTTGTTACATGAACTTTTATCATCCATTTGGTTTGGTAAACATTCAACCCTTTAACAGGGCTGAATTTTTGTAGGAGCATCTTGCTACCTTGGTGATGTACTAATTCCAAAGGTGGAGGCTCGTTTGGATGGGGAGGGAAAGTCACATCCAACTATTTGTTCTTCTTGATCTCTAAAAAAATATTTTGGTTTTCTAATTAGCTAGAAATTTGTCATTTTGACATCTAGGGACAGTATGACAATTTCCCTAGAATGAAACAAACATTAAATACTTTAAAAGGCAACCCCCACAAACAAGGAAGCAGGAAACTACAAGTACAAGCAAGGAAAAACTATATCAAACCTTGATTCCCACAACTTTCTAGAAAAATAGTTTGTCAAGCACACAATCAAACCTATTTTCAATTCCCCCATAAACAAAAGGTCATTGCATTTTGTGGTAAAAATTCCCAGCTGCATGTGGGTTCCATTAGAGAGGACGACTTTGTACTGGCCGATTGAGCTTGGATCAGCTCCTATTTTTTGGTAAGACATTAGTTAGAGGACTGGAGATGGGACAACATCTCTAGCATCTATAAATTTTAGCACATCTATTTTTAAGGCGAGATTTACATTTGTAGCCTAAAAGGCAAATAAACTCGGCATAGTGGCAGCAATGAGATATTTATGACTATGACTCAACTCAAAGAAAATAGTAATATTTACACATTTGGAAACTGAGAAATTTTCCCCTCTAACACATAAGTTACTCCAAAATGGCCAATAAATTGAAAGGGAAACCAAAGACAAAGAGTTCAAATATAAATATGATAGAACATATATTATAGCAATTGTTAATTCAAATGAAGTATATACTCGGTTTGTTTGGTGCACTTGAGAAAGTGTCAATATAATTGGCAGTAGCAAAAAACTAAACAAGAAACATAATTACAGGATTGTTTCTTGAGGATTTTTTTCCAGCCTTGGAAGAGCTAGAAGCCACCAACATTGTTGCATCTACTCTTTTAAAATCTGAGAGTTGCAATGCCGATAGTTGACTAGAGGGTCTATGCCTTCAAAACACAACATGGGCACTCAATTTTTTTACACAAGCATTAACAATATGACAGGAAAGGATTAATAATAATAAGGGCTTCAATGATTCAAATAATACTTAACATACAATTTGTTATTCCAAGTTCATTGTTTCAATTTTAAAATCCCTCTTTTTTTCCCTAGAGACACCAAGAATACGAAGGAAAAGAAATAATTAGGAAAAAGGCTTCAATGTTGTGTATAATGGTTAATATGAAGTATATCATTTGAAATATTCCATGCCAAGATTCAGACAAATAACTATTTTGAGAAAATAATAAACATTGCCAAGAAGAATAAATATGTACATTGCTCACATCTACTTTGACATACATACAAATCTACACACAACAAAATTTAATATTATCTCATTTATGGCTTATGTTTTGTGTAAATGGTTGCAATATATTAAAATAGTATGTGTTGCTCTCCACAATGCAATCTAATTGTTGCTCACTATCTTTGGCTATATTCCACTCTTTCTAATGCATAATAAAATAGTTAATATTATACAATTTATATTGTTATCCAAAACACATTCTTCACTATCATATATATATATATATATATATATATATATATATATATATTGATTCATTAAAATTGTTCACGTTCTATGGAAGAGGCTTTGATTCAATCTGTTACTGCAAAAATTTTGTGTTTTGAGGGTGTTGCATATGGGTCGCTATTGCAAGTAATATTTTTGTGGCAATGGCTACAATGTAATAAAATAGTAAATGCTATGCAATTGATATTGTTTTGTAGAAGGCACTATTCACTGTTGTTGTCTACACTAGGCTACATTGTGTCATTTCTGGCCTCCATTTAGTGTTGCCAGAAAAGGAAGGTGGTGGGTTTTGTTTTGATTTTTAAATTAAGAGAATTTGTTGTAACAATAGAGAAGGTTGGCTAGTGAAATGGCATCAACATTAATTGTTGTATGGTTTCCATGTAGTGACAATAGCTATAAGCAATAGCTTCCTTTTCAAGTAGTCGCAAAGATAGAAAATTCCTACACAATGTTTGAAAGGGCATTTCCCTATGGCTATATTGATTTGTTTCTCAAAGGGTCCCCGCTGAGAAAAAAGCTATATTGTTTCAATTTTCAATAACACATTGTTGGGTGTCATTCTCTCGGTTTAGCTTGTTCTTCAAGATAGCTATCAACAATGGGACAACCATGCATTAAATACACATTCCTAGTTGTTCTTTCATCAGCCTCAGAAAAGGAGTTGTCAAAGTGATGGACTGTATAGTAAGTGTCATAAGGAAGACTTAATAGGCACTTCTATATAGATGGTTAGAGGCTATTTTGTGTGTTTTCAGGCAATGATGTTTGCAAAAGAAAAATGAAAGTGTCACCTATGATAATTTTTTCCAACCCTTTTTTGGGACAACAAGGCAATGGTTTGGATGGGTTTGTCAAGTTAAACTTATTTGTTAGCTTCTTTCAATGAAATCTTGTTGCAAGACTTTACAACACTTCAAAATAGGACTTGTTGATGAGTGAAAAGGTGGTTTTTAGGTGAATTGCATTAAATAGAATCTAGAAGAATGTAGAAATGTCTTACAACACTTCACAACACCTTCACAAGATGTTGTTCTTTGAATTTTAGCACCAAAATAAGCATTTTCAAGCCAAGATGTATCATAAAATTAAAGAAACATAGCTCCAACACTATGAAACAAGACCTAAAAGACCATGAAAATGGGAAGGGTCCATTTTTCGATGGTACATTTAGCCCCCACTTTAGTGAGAGAAACTTGCTTTCTCATGCTAAAGTAGCCATGAACATCAAGAAGAAGGTTCAAATGCACTTACATTAGCAAGATGGAATACAAAAAACAAGAGGGATGATCAAGTCCCCAGGATGAAGATCCCATGACAAACTGAACATAAGGACAAAGGAACACAAGTATTGAAAAGAATTTGAGTGAAGCTTTGATCATCGATCCAACTAGTTGTGAAAAGAGATCTAGGCTGATTGTTTGAAAAAGAAAAAAAATGTATACTCACTCTGGGGCCACGAAACTAGTTGTCCATAGGGTGAGAAAGCCCAAAAAGGTAAGATACATATGCTAGTTGGTATGCACTCACAAACAAATAGAAAAGTGGCTATGGGGAAAAGTCATGCCACTAGTTGGGCTTCTTGTTTGATAACTTTAACAAGGCGCCACAAAGCTAAAGAAAAATTAAAATATTGGTTTAAGTTTCAAAAATAGGATGGCACCACAGCCATGCAAGTTGTGTTATGCAAGGTGGCCAAAAAAATAAAACAACTCCATAGGCATGCAAGTTGTGTTATGCAAGGTGGTTGAATGAGAATGTTATATGTAAAAATGTCATGTGTAATATGTTCAAAGGAGTCTTGTTCAGTTTATGCAAGGTCAGTCACTTAGGGAACATTGTTTCTAATGTATCCAAAGGAGGGCCAATCAAAGAATAGTATATTCGCAACTTAGGGGATGCAGTGTGTCACATCAAACCAAGAAGAGGAATGCAATATGCTAATATTGATCACACTTATGAAGGACATCACACCCAATATCATCCAAAAAGTGACAAACACACCATGTAAATGACAAGGCTTCACTAAAAATGCAAATGAAATAATGGTAATGTATTCCCCCCACTTTATAGGAATGGCTACACATCGTTTTGTGAGAAATTACTTGAAAGTAGAGAAGAGGAGGAAAGCAAGAAAGAAAAACAAGACATGAGAGCCAACTCGGAAAGCTCTATGCCAAGTCATATGTTTCAATGCTAAGCTACACCATGCCAAGATGGAGGAAAAATAGCAAGGAAAGAAGGGAGGTTCCCCCCAAGAAAGAAAGCACACCAAACACATAAGGGATCTATGGATTTGTGGTCAATATGCTCGTTGTTGCAATGTATTTTTGTATGAAAGAGATAAGAACTGTCATCATTCCCCAAAGCACATAGAACTAGAAGAATGACACAAAGAGAGTAAAAGAAAAGGAAAAACAAATTCCATTTTGAGTCAACATGGAAGAGATGTTCCAATCTCGATGCTTTGCATCGTCCCCAAAAGGAAAACACGAGCAAAAAGACAAAAAAGAAAAGTGAAAAGCTTTTGGGCCAACATGAAGGATACATTTCGGTCTCAATGCCTTGCATCATCCCAAAAAGGAAAAACACAAGAAAAGAAAAAGGTGTAAAGGAAAAGAAAAAGGAAGGAGGTAATTGGGTCAACATCAAAGAGACAAAAAGTCTCTCAATGCTTTGTGTCATCCCCAAAGGAAAACACAAAACCAAAATGAGAAAGACAAGGACTGTTTGGGTCAACATGGAAGAGACTTAGGGTGTCCTATGATTTGTTTCATCCCCAAAGGAAAACACAAAAAAAAGGTGAAAAGTAAAAGCACGACAAATAGAAGAATAGAGACACAAAGAAGAAATGTACAAAGAGAAGGAAACATCAAATGCACAATATGAGGGAATACGATATGCACATGAAAAGAAAAAGGAAAATGAATTGGAAGAAAAGATTAAGTAGGCACATGCAAGTCATCCATCAAGTCATCTGCCTCCCAATCATGTTTAGTGGAATGCGAAGGTGATTGACTGTCCAAAGGAGGAAACACAAGTGCTGAACTAGGGGTTGTACTAGGTTCTTCACTTGGTGGACAAGATTTATTATTTAAGCTCATTGTATATGAAAATAAAGAGTTCAATTCATTGTTTATTGTTTCATCTATCTTAGCAATCACTACATCTCCATCGTCATCATCAAGATTAATAAAGATGGGAGGACGAAGGGTGATTTCTAAGGATGGATGTATCAAAAGTGTTGGTTGTTGAATATGTTCATTCTTATTTTATGGTGGTATAGGACTGTCATGTGGTTGCTCAGGAAGGTGATCATCTATTACTTTTGTCAAGGGTATAGGTTGATTTTCTTTATTGTCTAAGGCAAGATTGACGAGCAAGGAGACAATGACAACATCTTCGTTCCCTAGCACCATGATTGCATTTACTTTGGTTTTGCAATTGTTGAGGTGTAAGAGCAGATTGAGTTGGTATAGGTTTGTCTACTTTTGAAAGGGGAAGAGCATGAGAAACCGAAGAGGAAGGATCAATCACTTTCTCTTTCACTTTATACACTTGTTTGATACGAGGGAGTGAGGAAGGAGTTATTTCGTAGTCTCTTGGTCATTTAGATGATGGCTTGGAAGATTGTTTAGAGGGTGTGATGGTTTGTTCAATATCATATTTAGGTGTAATCATGGTTTCATCAAGGATAGGATGGATGGAGATGGATGAAGATGTGTTACGAAGAGATAATTCAACAATCTTTTTAGCTTCAAACTTTTCATAAGAAATGTAAAAGAAGTCAGTTCGAGGGGTGATAGGTTCGATGGGTGTAGGCCAAAAGGATTCTAATGAAAAAATACCTTTGAAAGATAAAGGATTAAAGCCACTATGGTGTACGGTGAATACCTCATTCCCATGCAAAAACTTTAAGCACTTGTTAATGACTGATGGGACTGCTTTCATTGAGCAAAGCCAAGGAAGGCCTAGCCGCAAATGAAAATAATTCCTTTTGGATATAATTACATAAATGTATTCACCAATACCCTATCAAAAATTGAAACAATATAACCTCTTGAGCACCACCCTATCGAAAAGAATTCCTTTTGGATTACAACATTAACTCTATAATATCAGCTATTTTATTATGCATTGCAAATGAAATTATATAGCCAAAGCTAGAGAACAAATATAATTAGCATTGGGCTATGGAAAAAATTGGTTGGAACTTTCATCAGCCTTCATGGTTCTAGGTCTCTAGCACCGTGTAGTAGGTGTTGAATTTTTTTTTTTAAATTTAAAAAAGTGTTTGTCACGACAATAGAGGAGGATAGAGAAATGGTATCAACACTAATCATTGTATGGTTGTCGTGCAGTGCTGATGGTGCAAGTAACATCTATATTTAAAGTCCTTAGAAAACAAAGATATCTAGATACACACATATATATAAATATATATACACATAAATATATACATATATATATATACACACACACATATATATATAGATATATAAGAATTATCACAACCCACACCTTTTGCAACCATCAATGCATGCAAAAAACACAAGATAATGTCCAACCACCTTCATAGAAATTCCACAGCCAAGGTGGCTTGTGATAGCTTTGTGTTAATTTTTTGTAGGCCATGGAGAAAGAACAGAGGGAAGAGAAAGCAAGAAGGAAGAGGTGTAATTGAAGGAAGTGGGAAGAGGTGCATATTGGAAAAACCATTTGTTGAGTATTTCTAAAATAGTTTAAGTTATTTTCGAAAGGGGATTGTTGATTGTTGCACTGTAGCTTAGTCTAAATTGTTTGATTTATGGTTTTAGTGTAGCCGCCATTGGTGGAAGGCAATACTATTTCTTTATTGTGTTTTGTGTGTTGAATAACCTCCACCCACCTTTATAGAAGCTGCACATAGCTCAATCTAGCTTGCACCCTCATAGAAGCTTACCCTCATCACTCACAACTCCCATATCAAGTATAGCAATAGAACGACACCAAATAGTGCCTTATTAAAAATATTTGAGACATTCTTTTTGTTCCCCAAGGCATTAAACACAAGCTATTATTACGACCATTGCCAGTACACACAAAGCATAGAGATATACATATAAAGACATATATATATGTAGATATATATAGTAGTTGTAACTATGGAGGGAACGCCTCTATGAAGATGCAAGTGTTTGTAGCGGTAATGGTTGTGGTACACACACACATATATATTTATATATACATGTATATATGTATATATACATGTATATGCATATGTATATATGTAAAGCCTAAATAGTGTTAGCAATGTAAATCATTTGCAGACATGGCTACAAAGTTGAAGGAGTAAACAGAATCCCATACCCAACAAAATTTGCAGTGTGAAGGTCATATGAAGACATACTATTTTTTTTGTAATAGAACCTGATTGAAAATTGAAACAATATGGGCTTTCCAATAACATCTTTTTTGTTTTATGTGTTTCTTAGGTTGAATTTGTGCATTTTTGGCAGGCTTTTTCATCTGATTTACTCTTGAAACCAATATTGTTTCATTGTGTCAATTGTTGTTCAAAAAACTATATAGTTTCATGGGTTTTGTCAGGTGGATGACTATTGGCTATATTGTTTCATTTGTGGATTTTTTTTTTGTGTGAATGGTTGCAAAATAGTAAATCTAGTGTCTTTTTTGTGAATCATGAAATCAAATTTTTTTCTATTTTTTGGGTTTTGGTATGTGGGTGGCTGTTAGCAATATTTTTTCATTTATGGTTTCATTTGTATGCACATTAGTAAGAACTATCTTTCATCTCACACTTTATATACAATTGGATAAACAATAGCTATCATCACAAGTATTGGAAGCACACACAAACCATTCAACAACTAATCTCGATACCATCCAACATTCAAGAGACCAAACATCCACACAACATTTTCACTCAGTTGATTGGCTAAGAAGGCTACAAATTCAAAGCTTTTGTTTCCTATAATAATTCCTTGCTTCAAAATACGCAATATATTATAGCCAACAAAAGGTTTGAACTCATAGCCTTCTCATTCAGGAAAATGAGGGAAAATTCAATCTGGATGTTTGCTCTCTTTATAATTTTGAACAATCCAATTGCATATTGAGGCAAAAAATATGGTATACACATCTATTTAGATATAGAAATATCTACATAAATAAATATTTACATATGTACATATAGATATACAAAATTTTAATAAGAATTATATATTAAAGAATACATTATTTAAAAAGGGAGACAAAGCATTCAAATTTATTTTTTTGAGAAGATAGTTATTTATTTCAAAATAAATTTTTTATTTCTTTCATTCTTGAAAAGTAATTTTTATAACAATAGGATTTGTATTAAACATACCAAAGAACATTGCTTGCCACATACATGTGTTCAACACCTTTTTGAACCTATTGAAAGGACAATTCAAATAATTTTTCTAGGGTTGCACAAATGAAAACAAAACAACCTAGCCAACACTAGACAAGGGATAGTGATAATGCCCTATGGAAAACAACATAAGCTACACAAGATTAACTATTTGGCCACGTGGCAACCATCACCACTAAATGGGAGCCACATGTAAATAAATGGCAAGTGCTATCACAACCATCATGAAGGCACATAAAACATACAACAATCAATGTTGATGCAAGCCAATGCTTAATTTTAGTCACCTTCTCTATCAACACAACAGGGAAAACACGACATATCTCTAGGGTAACCAACAACTCCCAAGAACACCCTTCCCACAACCACCACAAGGATTAAAATGGGGAGGCTGGCAAGAATTTTGGCAAAGATTTTTTTAAAGAGAAGGCCATTCCCCACCTTTTCCTCACTCGGTGGGAAGCTCAAAAATAAGAAAGGCTCATAAGGATTCCAACAAAAGTACACACAATAAAACTAATGGTTAACAATATAGAGAACAACATTCAACATAGGCTATATAACAATGACTATTTCATTGCATTGCAACCATAATGACTCAATGAAAACCATAAATCAAACAATATTGGCTTCAAAGTTAAAAAGCCATGTAAAAATATAATCTTCTAGCACCTCTTCTCGCCAACTTTCCTGCAAAAAAAGGGAAAAATATTATCATAGGTGACACTTTTCTTCTGCATTTCCAAACATCTGCCCATGCAAAAAACACAAAATAATCTCTACCCACCTTCATAGAAGCTGTACAAAGCTTAATCCAGCCTACACCCTCACAAAATATTACCCTCATTGCTCACGACTCTCATATTAGGTATAGCAACAAAATGACACCAAAGAATTCCCTATCGAAAATTTCTCAAACATTCATTTTGCTCCTCGAGGCATTAAACATAGCTGTTATTACGACAATCACCAGTACACGCAAAGCATACAAAAATTAATGGTGATGCGAACCGACACTTAATTTTTGTAGCCTTCTCCATCCACGTGGCCCAAATAATGCCACCCTTTTCCCAAAGCAGCCAACAACCGCCTTTGCCACCTTTTTCACGACCATCGGGAGGAAAACAATCCAAGAGGCCGATGAAAATTCAAACCAAAGCTATAACCCATCCACCACCTTTTCCCAGACCTCATGAAGTTTGAAAAAATGGGGAGGCAGACAAAAATTTTGAGCAAATTTGACACAAATAGCCATATATATATACATATACATATATATACATACACACATATATATATACATATATAGGCAACAAAATACCAAACGTTATGAACATTATATGTAGATGTAAATATACATACATATATACATATATACGCACAAATATACATATACATATATATGTATACACATAAGCTATATATGGACCACCCTTTTGTGAGAAAGCTTTTGGATAGGTTTTCAGCATTCTATGGTAATGGTTACAATGGAATAAAATAGTTAATCATATGCAGTTCATGTTGTTGATGTCCACCTTAGGCTATATTGTCTCATTTGTGGCTTCCATTTACTGTCTATGGTTGCAACACACCAAAATAGTCAATGTTTTGGACGTTATATATAAATATACATATGCATACATATATATACACATATATATACATAGATATATAAATATATATATATGCATATATATATATAGATACATATACATATATATATACACACATACATATACATATAAATACACATATATATACATATAAATACATATAAATACATATATATACATACATATATATATGTACACATATATAAATACATACATATATATATATATATAGATATGTTGCAATGAAATAGTTAATGTTTTACAAGTTACTTTGTTTTAGGGTACATTGTTAGCTTTTTGATAAGGTTGTGTTGAAAAAAACTATATAGTTTGTTCACACCAATATTGTTTGATTTATGGTTTGGCTTTTGCAGGGATGTTCTTTGTATGGGTTTGTCACTGTTGATAACAATATTGTTTCATTTAAATACAAAGTAAAAAACCAATGGAGGAATATAACTCAAGCCACCCAACAACAATCAACAAAATCTGCACCATCTTTAAAATTTTATTATATTACAAAAACAAGCAAAAAATGGAATCCATTAAATAAAAGGGGCCCACAAAAAAATAGAATCCATTAAAAGAAGTACACAAAAAAACACAACACCAGCAAAAGTTGCATAACTTTAACAATTTTATTTTGTTCCAAACATAGCCACAAAATGCAAGCCACATAGAGAAACCCACAAAGATTCACAACAACATAGCAAACCAAAAATATACCCCTTTCTCAACAAAACCTTATAGAAATATGAAACAATATAGCATTCCCAAAAACACCTTCTTAGAAATTAATAGTAGCAAACCAATCCCAAAATAGAGTCCTTGTTAAACAAAAGCATATTATAATTTGAAATAATACATACATACATACATACATACATACATACATACATACATACATACATATATATATATATATATATATATATAGAGAGAGAGAGAGATAAATATACACACACACATATATATACATACATATATATAGTAGTTGTGAGCGTCGAGAACAAGCTTTTGTAAAGGTGCAAGTCCAATCATTGGCTGTGGGA
The DNA here is from genome assembly GCA_007258455.2 of Sequoia sempervirens. Taxonomy (NCBI): domain Eukaryota; kingdom Viridiplantae; phylum Streptophyta; class Pinopsida; order Cupressales; family Cupressaceae; genus Sequoia; species Sequoia sempervirens. Next base: position 15,689 of record VDFB02378297.1, read on the forward strand.
TTTCTGCAAAACCAGTTGCAGGCTATTTGGTGGTTTTTTGAACAAAAGTGGAAGAGGTGTGGTCGATGGTAGTGTAACGCCCCGCCGTGTGAACCCCAAAGGACAATTAAACCATAATTACTGCACAATTTTTTTTAAAAAGTAAACATAACATACATGTAATACACATTAATTCATGACATGAATTTCATTTAAGCAGATTCGCTAACACATACATCCCTTGGGGTACACGAGGAGTCATTACGAGACTTCGGTCCACACAACGACAATAAAGAATAAAAGCCAAAGATATAATCCATAGCAAAATAAACATTAACAAACATAACACATACATGGTAATCATTGAAAAGAAACCATCTGAGTACATAAATACAACATATACATGATTAACTTAACACATTGAATATCAACTGCAAATAGCCACATAAGGTTTAATGTTACATTACAATACAATATTCAAGAAGTACAATGATACAAAAGTGTTTCCAAACATAAATGGAAATCATACACAAGATAACATGATACAATTAAACAGATGAATACAAAGTATCATAACTGGCTCCAAGATAAATACAACACTGGAGTCGCTGCAACAACACCAATCCACCCTCTCAATCCTTGACTGGGGACCCAATGGGGTTCTTAGCACGTTCCACCCGACCATGTGAGTCCGAAGACCCACCCCCCGTGCTAGGAGCTAACAAGAAAGAGACCACAACCAAGAACATCCAAACAGGGAACCACAAGACTCAACAACATACAAAAGTATCATAAAACTCAAGGATTACAAGAGTCAACATACTAACTTAAAATCATAAATCCCATCACATAAATTAAAGCAATGATGAGTAAACAGTAATCAAAGGATGATCATGAAATACTTCCAAATTAAACTGAATTAATAAACATAATACAATTCCAAATTTCAATCAAATAATACAATAACATCATATCACAGTATCATAAGATACAAGATTGTAAATCAAATATAAATGAGATCATACAAGACCGCAAAACATACTAAAGATGTATTAAAACAATAATCATAAATCAATTTAAATCAATTCAAACAACAATCTAAACCAACTCCCATAACCTACTTCCAGAGGAACACAATAAAGTAAAACACATGGGCAACTAGGGAGAGTGTCATCGTGCTATGCCAACATGGGTTATCCTGCCCTTCCTCCAAATCCCATCTATGGATATCCTAGCCTTTCCTCCTACTTGAGGCGCTAGCACTCATAGGGTAGTTTTCTCATATGGAGTCGAGTAACCTCTCATGAGGATCTAGGTTACCACCTTTGCCAAATTTGCCTTCTCAGCTCATTAGTCTACTTAAAAGCACCAATGAAGCTGATGAGGCATCCATTTTAAATCTTATAATGATATTACTACCCAACCTCCTAAGTTAATTATTAGGTTTTCACTCTGATTACCAACTCACTGTGGGTTATCCCGTGTTCTTTCCTTACTGCCATGCTAGCTCCCTAATGGTGAGCCACAATACTCTCCTAGAGACCCAACAACATAAAACCAAGGGTTGTACCATCATAATTTGAACAAAGAATCACATCATAAAAGCATGCGAGGCATTACCCATCTTGCTATAAATACATAATCAAAGTCTCAACAATTCCTGTACAACCCTTTCAAAATCATGAAACCAAAACACTTGCCACATCAAGGGCACATAAAGAGAGAGAACATCAATTATCAATCATCACAAGCCTCTAGAAGCCAAAAGAATGAAAACCCACAAGCGAGGGTAAAGTGAAGCAACAAGAGTTTTTCTCCAATAATTCCAACACAAGGATAAAATTTCCTCAAATATGAGAGTAACTTAGAAAAGCCATAAAAAGGGAAGATTCATCAAGAACCATCCACAAATCAGCAATGGTGTCACCTCAAATAGGAACACACAAAAGAAAATCAACCTTCAATTCAACAAAATCACTTAACAAAACCAAAAACAACCAACTAGGTATTCCATGGGAGACCTCAATTTTCTCCTCACAAGAACCCCTTATAGTGGTACGCAAATCACCTTTATAAAATCAACAACATAGCAATGACAACAATAATTGCAAGGCCACAAGAACTATTTTCAATCCAAATATAATGAGTGAATACATTAAAATAAAACCAACAACTCCATCCAAACCACATAACAACTTTGATACAAAATAAATCAGAAATCCAAGAAGATCAACTACCCATATCTCATAAACCAAAACACAAGCTCTCAGTTACACTGCAACACAAATTAAATGGCAAGGATTCCTTGAATCAAAATTGATCTCCAAAGGCATTCACACCAATAAAAAAACATCCAAAAACAATCCTTCAATAACAGAGATAAAAGTATGCAACCAGACATCCAAGGCACCAAATTTAAAAATACCTTAAATACTCAACCACTCACAACTCCACAAAAAAAAATCTTACATAATAAACATCAACCAAAAATTCAATTGAGAACCATATTTATTAACCAATCAATTAACGACCAGAACTAAAACTTTACAACTTACCCATACTAAAACAATTCATGATAACCATCACAAGTATTCTAAAATACTTATCCATAAAGAGAACTTACAAATCAATCATTAAATGAATATAAGGGAAGTCAATTTTCAAAAGATTAAAATTCCATTTCACTAATAAACTATCCAATTCGAAATTACCCTAATCAATCTCTAACTATACCCATACATTTAAATTTCCTTTCAATGAGCAACAATTGAAAACTACTAAAATAGTTAGGTATTTAACTCATTATCATTTCATAATTACTTATGTTCAAACATCAATTTAAACATTATTTCCACTTCCTTTCATCTCACTAACTTAACACTCAATTCCAATATTTAAAGTAATTGTTCCCAACCACTTAAGACCATTTGTTATACTTTAAATGATAATAATAACAATACTTCAAATACTTAAACTACATATTAGAACTTCTACCACTTTTAAAATCTTTAAATCTATCTTAAATAAATTTATACACAATAAATACCTTTTAAAACCACTACATCTTTATATATTTTAATTCTTTTTGAGGAGGGAATATAAAAAGAGAAAAGATCTATTCTAAGAATCCAACAAGTCTACAAGTCTTAATTTCATAAAAAGGTAACTTATTCGATTCTATGCTAAACTCTATTTTCACCCTATACACATTTAAAAAAAATAAGAATTAAACAATCAATGCTGATATAAATATATATTCACAAATTGCCCTTCTATTATATTATCCTATCAAATTTCACAATTTAACAAATTAATAGGAATTCTTTTCTATTCCAAAATATTTACTCAGAACAAGAATTAAATAAATCAATGTTGTCATATATACGTAAGTTGATTTTTCTACTAACTTATCCTCTTATAGTTGTAATTTAACAAATCAGCAATAATGATAAACAAAAGATTTATTTCTATTTTATTATTTCTACTATAACCAGATTTTGTTTTATTTTAACCAGAAAAAGAATAGAATATTTACTGACTAAATTAAATGGTTACAGCAATAGTTAAATAACTGAAATCTGAATAAATGAGTTAAGAAGTATATATACAAATATAAATATAAATATATAAATATAAATATAAATATGTTTATTAAAGTAAAATTTGCAATATATATAAAACATATTTATAAAAGTAAATTTCACATAATACATAAAATAGAAATTCACACTTTATAAAATTAATATATATAAATTTGAAT
>VDFB02378298.1:0-51568 GCA_007258455.2 Sequoia sempervirens
TGGTTCAGTTATCTTCAGTTAGTTTTAATTGAATGCTAGTTGACTTCAGTTAACTTGGAATGCATGACTAATGACTTGAGTTGCATGACATATAATAGGTGACTTCCTTCAATTAACAGGGGATGACCATTCTTGCATGAATGGTGTTGAAAAATGTTTCAGTTAACAAGAAATGACTTGGACCCAACTTGGCTTCTTGGAATTAACTCCTTTGCATGGTAAGATATTTCAGAAGGCTAAGTTTAGTGGGCCCAGTCTTGGGCACCTACTTTGAGGATGAAGCCTTGAAGATATTTACAAAATAAAGGTTGAGTTGGCACTTCAGTTTGGGACACCCAAATGCATGAAGATGAGGATTTGACATTGTTCTTCATGGTTAAACTCTACTTGGAAGAGATAGGCATACCTTTTAGGGATAGGGCTTGAGCATTGTAATTGTAACTCAATTGGAGTTTACAAAGTTGATCAAAGCCTATTTATCTCAAGCAAGTTGAAGAGAGTTATTATCAGTTTTATTGCAGGTTGTGAAGAAGATTTGGTGAAGGCAAAAGAAGCATTCTCAAGCAAGAATTGGAGCTATTGTAATCTACTTCAGAGATTAAATAATACATTGATTCTTGGTCTAGAGTTTTTTCCCGAAAGGGTTTCTCCATAGTATATGCTTGTGTAATCTTTCTAATATACTGTCTAATTCTTCTACAACTTATGTCTTCATTCTACAAATGGTAAAATGGATTAATCAAATAATCACCCACAAAGAATCTGTAACAAAGGAAAGCATATTTAGATCAACAATCTTAAAGTTTTACAAAGTATTAAGCTAATAAAACACCTCAATTTTCAACAATGGGGTCAAGGATAAGGGCCATGTGGTGTTGTGTCCTAATCCTAGCCTTTGATGTGGAACAACCCAATAAAAAAACCTCAAAAATTTCCACTAAAACTTTTTTTATTTATAGAAATTTATATAAGGACCATCTTACCATTATAAAAAATATATAACACATTTAAAAGAAACTTTAAATAAAGTTTGAATCCAACCATATTTATCTAAACATTAGTAATGATGCATACAACGAGTAAAACTTGCTCACCACCCAACCGTATTGGCATCATGAAGCCGCGTGGACCCAGCCAAACCCTCGAGTAAGAAAATAACTAACCATAATCATAGTTTTTAGATGCAACAAGGTTGCTATTTGATATTTGAATATTATTAAATCACTAAATTAGTGGGTATGCAACCCTTTCTAGGGCCAAATTACCCCAGACAGTTCTTCGTCGGCTGCCACCCACTTAGGTAGAACAAGGACGAGAACCTAATTTAAAAGACACACTCCAAAGAGGTGTCGGTATTAGATTTGGTTACAACATTTCCAAATTTAATATAACCTAAGTTTACTTTACCCCACATCTATGGCTAATGAATTATTCTCTTGGGTGCACAAACCCCAATTCCTAAGGAATTTACTTGATTAGTTTACTTTAGTTGTTTACACAGCTTTAGTTAACATGCCTATTTGAAACTAGTTGATTAGTTAATATAATCGAGCAAGGAAACATGCTCTCAGAAAACCCAACAAGTTCACTTTCAATTCGAAGTATCTTGCAAAAATCAAGATCGTTAGAAGTTTACCTTGTACTAACTTTATTACATACATGAATGACTTATAACAAATTGAGTGAGGAGACCTATGTATCCCTTACAAGGTGTTAACTAAGACCTTCATTGACCATTTAATAACTCACTATGCACAATGGTATGATAATTCATGATGGTTATACAAAGAAATAGAAACATATAAACTTTTACGATGATACCATTAATTCCAATAGCTAACTCCTACTTCCAACAATTAATTAATAAATAAGACATTATATACTCACTGTTTTGCTAACAATGACCTACATAATGAACAATCATTAGTAAATTCCATCATAATTAGATCAATAAACCCATTGTATTTATTTCATTAATAACTAAATATTTGGTAACCCAGAAATTTATTCCTATCTAGTTAATTTTGTCATACAAGGATTTTTCAATGATTAGTAGAAATACTATCCCTAGATAATTGTAAAAGGATGAAAGAAGATTAAGAGTTAATGATTCCATAAATCACCTTGCATAATGGAAATAAAATAAATTTTCAAATATCTATATTTATAGTCAATATGAAATGACCATCATTACAAATTAAGTAAATAAAAGAAAAAGGTAACGACTTCTTCATCAATAACTTTAGATGATAAATGGGCAAGGATTGCACCTCATTAAGTGCTAATTCGACTTTGTGTAACTAGGTTTTAAAGATTAATCACTTATTGTCCTTCCTTGATTCTTCATCTTGAGAGATAAATCGATTCATACATTTCCCACTTGCTCCCTTTTGAGTTTTCCTGTCTCATATACTTTATTATGATATTAAGCAAACTTAAATCCATATCTAGTTTTCAAGTTATGAAAATATATGTAAACTATTAATAATTCAATTACTACACAATGATTAATAAGTATCTAATGGGAATAAGATTGTCCCTTAAATCCAACAAATTTTAAATTAAAATAACTATTGGTAACTCATGCAATAATATTAATTTTGATATCATTGAATTTAACACTATACAATTAAATTGATACCCAACTTTCATAAATAAGAGAATATAACTAAATTTATTTATTTTTGACATTATCTACACCTGTATAACTAGTGCAAATGTTTGAAATATAAAATAATTTAATATTATATGTAAATATACATTATATTTTTCATTTAAATGTACCCAAAAATCAGAGCAAAAATGAAAGAAAAAGATGCACAAAATGTATTGCCATGCATACATTCTGATGTGAACAAAGAAAAATTCCTGCAAGAAAGTGAAGGCTTAAGATTGCATCAAGATTAGGATAAAGTTAGGAGCAGCCTCCGACAATGGCTAGACCAATTTAAATTTTCTTCCTTGTGGTTGAAGTTTTATGTATTATAATTGCAAAACCCGTCACATTTCTATATAGAGCTGCACACATCCAAAAATTATCTCAAAACCGTTTCTAGATTTTATTGCACCTGTTTCAGTTTCCACATTTGAAATTCTCAATTTCTTTAGAAATGAGAAATTTATGACTGCTTTACTGAGACATATTTAAAAAAAAGGTAATGGTAACAACATTCTAAAACGTTTTTTTTCTAATTTTTTTGACAACCAATTTTCTAAGTGATTAAATTAAAATCTGCCCACATCAATCCTAGACTATGCATTGATCAAAGAATGAAATAAATAACAATGTAAATTCAATAATTCTCGTTGAAGCCAACTAGCATTTGCTTCTATATGCAAAGGCTGAAAAGATCAATCTAGAATTTAGATAACTAATATAAGGACTATGACAACATCCAATAGTGCTATAGGATCATGGACAAACAAATGAATAAGATATCCAATTGTCTCATTAATAAAATTAGATGAGACATAAAGAACCATGAGAATTGTAACAAAACTTTAATAGATAATGGATGTTTCAGAGGAAAGAAAAAGGCAAACATTCTAAATTCCTTTTTAAAGGATTAATACCCTAGTAGAATATCCACAAGGGAAGGTGGGAAGGTGGCTACAAGAATTCTAAGGTAAAGATCACTGCGGTCACTATTTCCTAAGAGGAAATGGCTATGGATAAGAGGTTAAAGGTACAATGGAATGATAAGAAATAGAAAAATATTGTAAAAGAATTCAACAAAGTGGTTTATGCAAGAGAAAGGTTGTAAACAAATGACAAAGTATCAATACACATTGTAAAACTTCAGCACAACAGTGAGTGTTTAGTATATTGTGCAAAGGAACACCATGCTGGAATGCTTAAGTGAAACCTACCTAACACACCTTACAATTGCCATTATGGGAGTAACAAGTACTCCAAACTCTTTTAACAGATTAACAACAAACTCAACAATATATTTGGTAGTGAACACAAGAAAGGAATAAAGGAATCTTTAGCTGAAGACTTTGTTGATATAACCATAAAAGAAATAAGTAATTATAGGATTGTTGACAGATTTAAGAGGAAAACCTTAAATTCATGAGATGATAACCATGTCACTATCGATTCTTTTAATCCAATAACCACAGGTTTGGGCTTTTCGCATTTACATAATTAAAACATTCATGTATAATGAAGCATATTGATCAATCAGTAATATAATTTCCCACATCATTTGGAATGCATAAAATGATAAAAATGATAACAAAACATTCATTTAAAAATCTAACTTGCAACTATTTCCCCAACTACTTTGTGTAAGTTCACAAATTGGGTATTTGTGAGCATTACCTTATAACTATGATGCAAAGTTGGCCAAATTAATTGCATTGCTAGCTCTATAAATTTAGTTACACTATTGCTAAAGTGTCACATAAAAATAACATAGAGAAAGAAAACAATATGACCAATGAGAGTGAAAGTATCACAAAACTATGGACTCATCACATAAAAATAGCATAGAGAAAGAAAACAATATGACCAATGAGAGTGAAAGTATCACAAAAATTATGGACTCACAAGATTTATAACGAGAATTTCTTACGCTATGATTTAAGCATGAAACTTATACAATAATTAGCTGCCCTATGGTATCTTATAAGATATAGATAAACTAAATGAAATATGAAATAAATGTAATCAAAACAAATGTTTTATCAAAGGAACAATTAAAGGATAACCTACTCCAATTGAAGATAAGTTCCACAGAGATAAAATACGAGAACTCAAAAAAACTGAGCACTACAAAACACATTCATTCTAAACCTGAACTCCCTCCCCCAAACCACAAGCTTGAGCATTTCATTTATAGATGAATTTGCAATTAATACAATGAAGACTGTAGTAGAGTGTTAGCTGGACCATTTATCACGAGTGGGTGAAGAGGACAACATGAATAGCATGGACAACATGGGAGGGGTACAATTCAGCGCTGGACAGTTCTGGACGGTGTGGTCAGCTAGTCTGTGCCGACAATCTTCTCACATATTTGATTTACCTACCAACAATCTAATCGCTCCTCCTAACCCTTCTTGAATGCATGCATGCCCTTTTTTCTTGAGTAACTGTTCAAAGATTGGGTTGATCCAATTATCCTATTTTTTTGGGAGTTACATTCCTTTTTCCTTTGCAATAAAACTTATCATAAATGAGCCCACATTTTATTAATTATTTATTCACAATTGAAGGATTCGTGCAACATTCTTATAATGTGTGCTAACTTCTTTATTTTTATTTTTTTGTTTCCTCTCCTATATATATATTTCATTTTTAATTTCCTAAATACATTTATTCTTTTCTTTTCTTTTCAATAGTGATAAATTGCAATTATTATGAATATCTATTTTGGGTATTACAGGATTAAATATTGACAATATTAAGTAATTAATGTATCTCAATCTTACACATATATATATTTAAAGATTGAGATGAGAAAATTAGATTTCTAAAGAGAATTCCTTAAAAAAGATAGAAAGGACTTTTAATTTATCAAGGTCATTAATATTTATACTGACCAAGATGATTTTGAATAACCACTTACAAGGAATAGCCCCCCCTTTTAAAAAAAAAGAAATTTCAAGAGCCAACAAGTGTTTTAGAACAAATTAAAGGATATAAAATGTTGATAATATAATAAATCATAGTAACCATAAATTAATAATCTTTGTTTATTCAATCATAAAATTACAACTTCTTATTCTTTTACTCATTTGTAATATTATAAATGAATAATTATTTGCTTTTAAAATATTTTAACTATTTGAATAAAGATTAGTACCTTCTCTATAATATTCATTTACTTGATAAATAATTTTTTTTTTTTCTAGATTAATTATACGTTCAAAAGGAGGGTTATGACATGACGAACTTTACATTTTCCTAGCTACATGGGGCTATAAAGAAATTAAAATAAAATAGTATTAAAATAATAATTGATTGTGATATATGGTACTTTATGTTATTTATAAAGAATCCTTCAATTCTAAATCTTTTATTTTCCCTTGATTTGACATGTTTTTCATCTATTATCTATGCCTAGGGTGTTCCCTATAAATTCAAAAATATTCAATTTATTTACATTAGATGAGATCAATATCTTTCCTATCACATTCTTATTTGATACCTTATCCTTTCTATTTATCATTCCTCATGATTCCTCTTTTATTCTAGATCATAAAATTCTTGCATCTTGATTCACAATATAGTTATTTAGTCACTCTTTGAAAATAAAGGATTAGAAAATATCATGAAAATAAGAATACAAAAATAAGACAAGAAATATCCATACATATTCATTAATAGGAATAAATGAGAATAAAATAAGAACATCAACTCATAATATTCCAAGTGCATTAACATGAAAGTATAGTAAAACAAGTCCATAATTAAATAATAAGGTTCAAAAATAATTGTGTATCTTAAAATATACACTTTTACTAACATTTACTCAATGGCCACCTAAGTTGGGGAAAACAATTAAGAACATATAATAAGATACAATTAATATTGCCTTTGAGTACTCTAGTGACAAGGGCTCATGTTCCTCTTCTGTCTTTAGCTTGAGTTAGCCTAGGAGACATGTGATCATGTATATGCATCCTCCTAATAGTCTCACCATGAGTAGAGTTGGTTCCTTGTATAGGAATAATCCTCAAATTCACATTCTCTACCCTCAACTTGATGACAGTTTCTCAATATGACATGATTGCAATAGAAGTAAAGACATTAATGTTTCACCCACATGGGGAGATAATTTGGGGTCCATGATAAAATAGTTCCTCATCATCTCCATCATAGGGAGGAATATTTCAACTCCCATTTCATGAATAAATTATCACCATTCATCACTTGTACATCTTTGTGTAGTTAGAACACATATTTGTGTAGTTATGTCAGAAAATATAGATAAAATAAAATCCACGAAGGTTTAATTATGAGAGTTCCCCTCTTGCCAAGAAGGATTTTCTATGACCTATTTGATGGAAATTTATATGATTGTAGGAAAATCTACCTCTACCTCCCCACCTTCCCTTCTTACTAAATTAGTGACAAACTCTATCTCTATCTCTTTCTCTTCTCCTATTGAATCCTATCTCAAGAGATAATTATAGTAATTTTCCTCCTCACTACCCATATCCCCCACCTTATTCATCACCTATCCTAATTATCCCCTATCAATAACTTATCCTTCACCTCACACCCACATGATTAAGACCACCAGGGTTAATTGGGTCTAATTTAATTTGTATATAGCTCCTAATTTTTTCTCTTATTTCCCTTTATAACTAGCATCTAAAGTAGGTAAGACTATAATTATGACTTATCCAAATTGTTGTAGTAACCCATACATAAGGTGGGAATTTTTTCCCCATCCCATTAGTGAGTTTTTCTTCATGGTACAAGTAGTCCCCAGTAGACAATCCCCCTCCCAATATGGATTTGCCACCACATCCATCATGGTCATACTCAGTGCATTAACCCTAAATCTATCTCTTATTTGAAGGATACCTTGATCTGAATCTCCTCATATTAACATGGAGTCTTAATATCATGTATCATATAGATTACGGTCCACTTCCCTTCTAACAATAGGAACTAGAATGTATCCCAATCCACATCTCAATAATTCAAGATGTTGCACAATAATTTGCTAGAAGGTGGTACTAATATATTCATGCTACTCTCATAATAATTTCCTTCTCTTGTGTATCACTCTATTTATCTATCAATAAATTCAAGATCCTTCTCGCTAGCACAATTTCGATAAATGTATTCATTTCATAAACACCCACAAATAAAAATATAATTAGTGTCACTTTAGCAAATCTTTAAAATATTTAATCATTATTATTTATTTAGCGTTAATAGTTTTGTAATTTTTTTTCGTGAGCCTATTTTTCCACAACCATGGTGATTTCATCATAACTACATGAATTAATCAAAAGAAGTGGTATTTTTTTTTCTAAAAAGGTTGATCCACCAATCACACCCCTAAAAGAAAAAAATCTTAAATTCTAAAGTACAAAAACAACCAATTTAAAAATTTAAACCATGATTTCCTATTCTAATAATCCCCATTATCATTTTTACACTACGTAGTCCTAAATATATTGCCCTTGGTGATGAATCTATAATTTTTTCATTTCTAATAAAATGGAGGGTTTTTACTCATTGTGTACCTATGTCTACCTATTACCTTGAGCAACTGCCATGTCATTGATCACCATCTCATGATTTTTTTCCAAACTTAGTTTCACTAATGTGCCAAAGATAAAAATATAACACTTGTGTAGGTGAAAATTGTTGAACACACCCATATACTGAGAAGGGGGGCTGAATCAGTATATATCAAAACTTAAAACTTTCAAATCTTCTTTAGCAATATACAAATTCAAACTATTGAGAAGATCAACAACTCTTAACCAGATCATCATCACTTAATCAAATCGACATCAATGAAAGATAAGACAATGAACACATGCACAAGATAACACCAAATTTACATGGAAAACCCAAAAAGGGAAACCACAAAGAAAAAAATCTAAATATAGGAAGTTCACAACTTACAAAAGATTACAATGTTGTTTAAGGCTCACTGCCTATGGACTTGCAGGCTAAGGCGCACAACCTTAGGGCAAGATACAAAGGACTTGCAGTACTGAGTTGCACAACCCTAGTGAAATATACAAATTACAAGGACCTACTGAAGAGACTCACTATTTGATAGCACGATACATGAAAACATGAAATTACAACATTTGTCAACAATACACTTTGCTGACTAAGGCGCTAAAGCACATCTGGCCCTTCTTTTTAATAACTTAATTCACCAATCCATACTCGCGCATCACCACCCTCTCACACACCTTGCAACTGATTTTTTCTTTCATTTTTATCCTCTACAAGATCACAAAATAGAATTGAGACATTGCATAAGCACTGAGAGCATGTCCACCAAGCTAGAGGAGCAAAAACACCAATGTGGAGAAATGCAAAGTAGTTTTTGGACCAGTCCAAACAACCAACAAAACTACCAATACACTGTAAATACTAGAAACCTCCTCGATAACATAGGTGAACTGAAAAGATAGGAGTGTAACATCCATAGAGCAAAAACATTGAATTCCAAACCACAAGATCATATCTTCAATACCAAAGGAATGCAAAGCATTCTCCCAAATAGTCTTCAAGGCAACTTCCTAAAGCAAAAAATTTCACCAACTAGAATTGCCTTGTAGCAACACATAATTTCTCAAGAACATAAGGAGAGAGCACACAACGTATTAGAGAACATCAACAACATCTCTCCAACTTCAATATTGCTTCTAATCCTCGTCTTAATATATCATCATGATATCATCTTTGCTAACAACAACCATACTCAATACATCTTTACTTGTCATCAAACAAGGCATGACATCCAACCATGAACATCAACAACATCAAAAGGATGAAATCCAACCATGAAAATATCATCATAAACTATCAACAACATACAATTGAAAGCACCATAACTAAAAGCACCAATGACAACCCAAATTGAGTGTAGATACAAGCATCAATGACAACCAATGTTAAACACCAATCTCACAAACATATGCAACAATCTCACCAAGTCTTAACATAAAAAAATCTCCCCAAGTGTTGACATCAATGACAACTAATGCCAACAATCTCCTCCTTTGGAATTCATGGCAACACACACCTGCACATTCTCCCCCTTTGACATCAAGGACAAAGGGAAAAAAATATCTTCATTTAAATCATCAACACATTCTCCCCCTTTTACCAATAACACCTCTCCTTCAAACAACTATATATGCTCCCACTGTTAACAAAAACCATCCAACTACCTGCTCCTCCTGAGAGGTAGCACATATCAATCTATGAGAAAAGGATATGACATGAATTTCTGCCCCTGGATAGATGCACCATCTATGCATCTAGTTAGAAAAAGGATGGGCAATAATCCCTAACTTCTGCTAGAGATACTCAAAAGTATCTTTTGAAAGTGCCTTAGTGAAGATATCTACAATTTGATCGTTAGTTGGAACATACTCCGATCTGACTTCTTGCTTTGCAACCTTCTCCCTTAGAAAGTGATACCAAATAGAAATGTGTTTGGTCCTTGAATGCATCACTAGGTTCTTGGAAATGTTAATTACACTAGTATTATCACACAATATGGGAATAGGTTAATCATACACCGCTTTAATATCCTTCAAAGTCTACTTCAACCAAAGCACCTAGGTGCAACAAGATGCTACAAAAATATACTCAACTTCTATTGTGGATAAGGACATTGAGTCCTACTTACTAAACCAAGAGATTAACTTGTCTCCTAAGGAAAATGCACTTCCACTGGTGCTTCTTTGGTCATCCACACATCCTATCCAATCAACATCAATATAAGCACTCAAAGAAAAGTTTTTTGAACACTCTGGATAACTGAGAGGGGGGTGAATCAGTTATCCAACAATACTTTTCTTTTCTTTAATTAATCTGGAGCATACTTATACCAAACATAAATTAATCAAAGATATATGAACATCAATGCACACAGCAACACGAAGCACAATGAACACTAGAATTTATGTGGAAACCCAAGAAGGGAAAAACCACGAAGAATGCTAATTCTCAATTATAAAGCACTAGTTAAGGTGATGTTTACAAAAAGGCTTACTGCCAAGTTGCTCACTGCAGGGTGGCTCATTGCCCAAATACAAAACAACAAATTACAAAATAGTCTCACTGACAAAAGTGAACTGATGAAATTGCATCTACATATGCATGAATTCAGTTTTGGTTAAGAGCACAACATTTGTTTGCAGCAGATCTGATCAAGAACCTTTTGCACAACTTCTTTGCACAAGATTTGCAATATAGACTACTTCTTCCTTCACACCCTTTTATCTGCTCACACACACGATACTCCACTCTCCTTATCTCACTAAAAAAAAACAACCTTTACTTATACCATTCCATGCCATCATAATCTCCTAGGTTGGCCAGACACAATGTCTTCATAGTCTTCCAAGTCAGCCATATATAATTTGAATTAGATCACCACAAAACATGTTGGCATGAGGAACAATCTTGAGATATTCAATAAGGCCTTGCACACTAACACCAGACCCAAAAGATAGGTCGCACATAAAGATCTTCTTACCACATTACCAAGGGACCAAAAATGGGTTCAAACATAAGATAACATAATTGCCAAAAGATAGCAATCTTTGAATTACATGAAATATATTCCAGAGCCGATGAGAATGCCACAACCAAGACCGAATCTTCATTATCATCAATTTCAGTGTCAACTAGAGAACCATAATTTGACATACAAAAACTTGCAACATGTTATATGAAGTTCTGAATAGCAAGGTTTCCCGAAGTAAGCTTTGAGCACAACATCTAACATCAAAATATTAGCCTTCATTATTTTGCATAAATTGACTTCCACACGTCCCAAAAGAAGTACTGCCATATCCAGAGCAAGGATAATATCCATACTACGTAACATCATAGCACTTGATAGGATGGATCAAGTTTGTGCATCATCCGAAGCACATCCTTCTAGATCCAATGTTTTGACATCAATGACAACAATGCTAAATCATCTTCAACTTCTCAACAATCTCCCCCTTTGGCATTGATCGCAAAACAACAAAAACTCAAAAACAAAAAATTCCACAATTCCAACTCAAAACTGCAAACTCCAAATACTCCCCCTTTTTCCAACAATTCAATACCTCTTTTTTGTTTTGTTTTTCTCCTCATTTTTCTCCCCCTTTTTTCCATCAAAGGAAAAGGGCCAAAATTCGAACATTCGGGAACTCAAGAACAAATAACACTTTTCACATGAAAGATTTTCTTGTACCTTTCTCTCACAATTGGAAGAATCCTCTTCCAATCTAGCACTGCATAATCCAATATGGAACTCATACTATCCAACATAGTCAACAACATAAATGAGGATGACCAGTCCTGAGATAGGCACTGTCATTCACAATCTTTTGCATTAGAAAGTATCCCGGAGAGATGATCCAACCGGACCTCAACAATTTCCTTGACCAACTAGAAATTTCTAACCAAGTCTTCCCTCTATCTCTGAACAACCAATAACTCTGTTTGCAACTCACCAACTCTTATTCTCTATTTTCCATATTTGTCTTTGAAGAAATCAAAACTCTTTCCAATATTATTCATCTCAGATTCAATAACTTCAATTCTGCTTCTAAAATTATCAACAATAGTAGGCCACCAAAGATAATACTTGTAGATATCAGACATCTCCTTAATGCATTCTCATGTATCACCAATGTGTTTGGATAACTTTTGTTTAGCTTTGACACACCATCTCTCAATCATAGCTTCAAACTTATGTCCTTCAGGTCCTTCCAGCAACATCGTTTCTTCAACTACTTCTACTAGATTATCCGGTAACAAGTCAGAAACATCTAAAATAGTAATACCCTTTTTGAGTAGATAATCAACCAGAGAATTAGCAATTTTAAGCCTTCTGATCGAAGAGATGACACACCACATTTCACCAATCTTCTTCATATCACCTTCATCTAACACTGACCGAATACCAACTGGATCGACAAAATCATATCCAAGCAGAGACTCCTCTTCATTCTCCTTTTCTTTCGAGATAGTGACAACATCTTCTGTGTTAACTTTTCTCTTTTTGGGTTCCAGAGGGGAACCACCAATAACAACTTCCAACTCCTTACCGGAGGAGGAACCCTCCTCAAACTAACTGGAAACTATCACACTAGAGCATAGATTCATCTGCAGGGATGAGAAATAGACTTTGCAAGCACTTGCTTTATCGTCCATACATTCCAAATACCTGTAAACTTGCTTTCCGATAGGGATTCTAGACTTCCATTTAACATTCTCCTTTTTCGGTAGCAAACTTAGAAAGTAAAATACCAAACATATGAGCAGAGATCCAAATCGGAAGGGATAACTCTCAACCAAAGACATTTTGACATTCTCAATTAGGTTTTCCATTATTAGGCTACACAAATCAAACTACTTATTTTTCTTCACCATCATGTGTGCAAGATATACAACAATAGCCAAAGTAGAACCTTCACGATTTCTAAAATAGATTTCATAAGTGATGTCGTAAGCAACATACGTTAATGTAGGATCGATAATGGTATTCATCAATAGAGCCTGGAGGGGTCCTTTTCAATACCAGTAAGTTCCTCCACATCTTTGTATTTCACCATTTTCTTCCCAGGGAGGTCACCAACACTGCACAAACTAGTAATAACTTCAATGGCTTCTTTCATGATTGGATAGGGTTTGTCCAAAACAATGCTGCCATCCTTGAATCGACTTAACAGGAACAAGATAGATTCTTTGTCTGCAAACCAAGGAAATTCTCCCCATAAATCCATACCCAAAGTATTTACGTTCTGCAATTCATTCATTTTCAACCCTAGTTCCATTTCCTTCATCTTCCGATGATAAAACTCATCCAATTCAACTCCTTTAGCCTTAGCGGAATACTGCCACTCGATCCTCTGTTAACAGATTCCATCATCACACTTATCTTCTTCAAACTCTTTATCGCTCAACAAAGCTTCTTCTTCTTCTTCTTCTTCTCTCTTACAAACTGTGAGAAATGATTTTTAAAACTACCACCTTTTATTCTTAATTACTCATAATGATTTCACTGCCAAAAATGCACATTGATGACACCAACAATTGTACTTCGCTTTTCAATCAGCTGGATTAAGCTTCATCATTTATCATCAACTGGTTTGAACTTAATCATGTTAAAAATTACTTCAATATTAATTTAGAGAGGGGGAACCAACAGGATATGCAATGCAAAAAATCCCTCGAGGAAAGGCAGATTGGCTCAGATATCGATAGGGCATGTACCGAGATCCGGTATGATGAAAGAGTCTTCTGCACTTGTTTCCTTCTTCCTCCAAACCATGATTGTCTTCTTCTTAGATTCATTTGATTTTGCAACCTTCTTTTTGTTCTCAATATTTTTCGGAGCAACATATCTACATGTGTTAGCATAATGTCGGGGTTGACTGCACTTGTAACATCTTTGTCCTAACTTAGCTGAGTGAACCCTAGGTCTGCATTGATTAGCATTGTGACCATAACCATAACATAAATATCAATAACCATGAAAGAGATTGTTCATTCCATTCCTTCTTGTCAGATTAGATAATTTACTTCTGCAATGACTTGCTTTATGACCAAACTTGTGATAATTAAAGCATTGAGTATTCGGTTCCATCTTGCTTCTACATTCTACAGCCTTATGTTCGAACTTTTTGCATAAAAAACAATGACTATTGAATGATAAGTACCTTTGAGCATTTGGTTGCCTGGCTGAAGGTCTTTTTGTAGGTGCATTAGAGTTCCAGACCTTGTTATAACTGATCGTGCTTTAGCTTCAACTGCTTTGTCTTCACCCTTAGTGTTCTGATTTGAGTTTTCACGAGTGAATCCAAGTCCTTATTTATCCTTGTGATATTTTTGTAGGGACAAAAGTTGATCCAGAATCATGCTACTTTAACATACTCTTGCTTCAGTTTTCAGCCTTCTTAATTCTTGATCTAACTTCTCATTTTCTTCTAATTTCTGTTTGATGGTATCCTTGAGATTTTCTTTAGTCTTCTTCCATTCTTCCATTTTCTATTTGATAGTATCTTTGAGATTTTCTTTAGTCTTCTTGCATTCATCTAGTTGCCGCTTTAAATTCACAATAGTTTCTTTTGACTCTTTTAATTCTTGGCTAACCTCTTTGTGTCTTGCTTTGAACTTCTGGATTTTCTCCCTTAGCTTTGCAATACAAGCATTTGCCTCCTTGAGATTTTATTTCAATTCTTCATTTTTAGATTCTGTGCTTTCCATATCATCTAACATTATCTTCAGTTCTTCCTCAAATTGATAAGCTCCTGCCATCTGTTCAAACTACCAAGATCTCCCTTAAGCAGTTAAGCTCTATTTCCAAGGGACCAAGCTCTGATACCAATTGTTGAGCAGTTTGAATAACTGAGAGGGGGGGTGAATCAGTTATCCAATAATACTTTTCTTTTCTTTAATTAATTTGAAGCAGACTTATACCAAACAAAAATTAATCAAACAGATATGAACATGAATTCACACAACAACACTAAGCACAATGAACACTAGACTTTATGTGGAAACCCAAGAAGGGAAAAACCACAGAGAATGATAATTCTTAATTATAAAGCATTGGTTAAGGTGACACCAGTTTAGTTGATTTTTACAAAATGGCTCACTGCCAAGTTGCTCACTGTCGGTGGGCTCACTGCCTAAATACAAAATAGCAGATTACAAAATAGTCTCACTGACAAAAGTGAACTGATGAAATTGCATCTTCATATGCATGAATTCAGTTCCGGTTAAGAGCACAACATTTGTTTGCAGTAGATTTGATCAAGAACCTTCTGCAGAGCTTCTTTGCACAAGCTCTGCAATATAGATTACTTCTTCCTTCACACCCTTTTATTTGATCGCACACACCATACTCCACTCTCCTTATCTCACCAAACAAAAACAACCTTTACTTATACCATTCCATACCATCATAATCTCCTAGGTCAGCTAGACACAATGTCTTCATAGTCTTCCAAGTCGGCCATATATAATTTGAATTAGATCACCACAAAACATGTCGGCATGTGGAACAATCTTGAGATATTCAATAAGGCCTTGCATGCTAACATTGGACCCAAAAGTTAGGTCACACATAAAGATATTCTTAACACGTTACCAAGGGACCAAAAATGGGTCAAACATAAGATAGTATAATTGCCAAAAAATAACAATATTTGAATTACATGAAATATATTACAGAGCCGATGAGAACGCCACAACCAAGACCAAATCTTGATTATCATCAATTTTAGTGTCAATCAGAGAACCATAATTTGACATACAAAATCTTGCAACATGCTATATGAAGTTATGGATAGCAAGGTTACCCAGAGTAAGCTTTGAGCACAACATCCAACATCAACAGATTAGCCTTCATTATTCTGCATAAATTGACTTCCATGAACGTCCCAAAAGAAGTACTGCCATATCCAGAGCAAGGATAATATACATACTACATAACATCATAGCACTCGATAGGATAGATCAATTATGTGCATCATTCAAAGCACATCCTTCTGAATCCAAGGTTTTAACATCAATGACAACAATGCTAAATCATCTTCAACAACTTCTCAACAAATTTATCATCTTTCTTATACCACAAACCATAATCTGGAGTTCCCAGCTTCAAATATCTAAACATTATTTTTATTGCCTTCTCATGAGTTTGCTTAGGATTAGCTTGATATCTAGCAACCAAACATACTGCATCTATAATATCAGGTCTAGAAGTAGTCAAGTACAATAAACCTCCAATCATAGACCTATAAAGATTTTGATCAACCTCAAGAGACTCATTAGTCTTGCTCAAGTGACAACCAGTGACCATAGGAGTACTTATTGGTTTAGAATTGTCCATTCCAAACTTCTTCATCATCTCTTTAACATACTTAGCTTGAGAAATAAAGATACCATCATCTAGTTGCATAATTTGCAGCCCAAGGAAGAAAGACAACTCACCAATCATAGACATCTCAACATCTTTTTACATCTTTTCTACAAACCTTTTACACATATTATCATCTCCACCAAAGATGATGTCATCAACATATATAACCACAATCAAAATCTTGTCTTCCTAAACCTTAATATAAAGATTACTATCTACAGTACCCTTCTTGAAACCTTACTGAAGTAAGTAATTATCTAACCAAGCATACCAAGCTCTAGGAGCTTGCTTGAGTCCATACAAAGATTTCTTGAGTTCAATCGCACCATGTCATGATCTTATGATAACTGGAAACCATCTAGTTGCTCAATATATACCTCTTCCTCTAAATCACCATTCAAGAAGGCTGACTTGATATCCATCTGATAGACTTTGAAATTCTTTTGAGAAACAAAAGCAAGAAACATCCTTGTTGCCTCCATTCTGTCTACCAAAGAAAGTCTCCTCAAAATCAATACCTTCAACTTGTTTATAACCTTTACATACCAATATGGCTTTGTTCCTCACAACTTCACCATCTTCATTCAGTTTGTTTTAGAACACCCATTATGTTCCTATCACATTTTTATCAGTTGGTTTGGGAACCAAATCCCATGTCTGATTCTTTTCTATTTGATTCAATTCCTCTTCCATTGCTTTTATCCAACCATCATCTTTGCTAGTATCAACAAATTTCTCAAGCTCCACCTTTGATGGTAAACACAAATTTACTTTCTCACTTGTGTTTACAAGCCTTCTCCTAGTCAACACACCATCATTCTTATCTCCAATGATTTGATCTTTTGAATGGTTCTTCTGCACATACTTTGCTGGAGTCTTAGGTACCTTTTCTAATTCTTGTTTCTTCTCTTGTTTCTCTTCTTCTTCTTCTTCTTCTTCTTCAAATCAAGGAGGTATATTAGATCCACAAACCTCTAGTTCTTGTGAGATTTGACACAAATATTCATCCACTTTAACATTTGTGCTTTCAATTATCTTTTTGAATCTCTTGTTGTAGCATCTATAGGCCTTTCTCTTGGTTGAGTAACCAAGAAATATTCCTTCATCACACCTTGAATCAAAATTTCCAAGGTCTTCTTCATCTCTTCTAATGTAGCATCTGCTGCCAAAGATCCTCAAGTATCTAATAGTAGGAGGCCTTCCATAACACAGCTCATAAGGGGTCTTAGTGCTATTGAACCTCAACTGCACTGTTAAGAAAATAGACAATAGTGTGAACTACTTCCTTCCAATATATATCAAGCAAATCAACATCTTTCAACATAGCCCTAGCCATCTCCTGGATAGTCCTATTCTTCCTTTCCACTACCCATTTTGTTGAGGGGTCTTGGGAGCAGGCATATGTCTCCTAATACCATGATCCTCACAAAAATTTTCAAATTTGTTTGAAGTAAATTCACCTCCTCTATCAAATATTAAGCATTTGATCTTAGCATCCATTTCATTCTCAACTTTTTCTTTGAAAATCTTAAACTTATCAAGGGCTTTTGATTTTTGTCATGCCCACTCTTTCCCCAACTAACCCACTACCCATCCATCAATTTTTTTTTAACTCAAAGGTAATGCAACCACCAAATTTGTGCTACCATGACAAAATAAAAATTAAGAACACTTCCTAAATACACCAATGTGATTACATCAAATCACTACCCCAAACATGCTACATTAATTGACATTTTCCTTGTTTCCTAGAAATCTAGTTAAGAGATCCTACTTTACATATACACTAAAGAATTCTACAAATGATTCTTACACATTGAGGATATTACCACATTTCTATGCCACTTTCTAAAACTAATGCTCTTCTTCGTGTCCTTAATAAAAGTAGCATTAAATCTCACTTATTACTATTACCTAATTATTTGAACTGCTAACTTTCTAAAACCATGCTCACCAACAATATTTAATTACCGGGAATTCTTGAACTTTAAATGATTCATTGGTTTCAAATATAATTCCAAATTTAACTTGCAAATACACTGTTCAATTTTCCTTCCTTTTTATTTGTTTAGTCAATTGGGTATTTATTTCTAGAATCCTAAGAAATGTATCTTAAAACCCATAGCTTCAAGATTTCTCTCCTTACATAGCCAAATTAAGTTATTATTAGAACTAGTGTGATAAATCAAAATAGTTATATGATCAATTAGACAATTTTACTTACCACAACTATTTATTTAAATTTTAATATAGTTTGATACACATTTATGAATTGCTACTACACATTAAAGTAATCCACAATAGACTCTTACACAAATACTACCTTTCTATACTTAATTCATGAGTAATAAAAGTAGTAACAAAAGAACATGCTTTTTAATTAGTAATGCCTAAAATTGCTTGAATTCGCCAATTTCTAATCTTCAAACTCACCTAACACACAAGGATGTCAAAACATTACCTAATTACCAAGTAATCCTTGATCTTGAATGTCACAAGACCCATTAATGTCTAATGTAATTCTAGAAAAGGAAATGACAACTTAATACCTTCAAGTAATAATAATATGTCTAGCGATAATAACAAGGCTATTTTAGTTACAACTTCTTGAAGACTATGTTAACTCATTGCACAAGTTGGTTTCTAGAGATAATTTTGAAAGTTAACAACTTGTCAATGAATGACGAATGATAATATTTTTAGGATCATTTTAAGTGGTTATAATTTTCACTATTTAAATGAACATCCCTCGCAAAAAGTGGTTACTAAGTGTTTAAAAATTGAAAAACCTACTATTGCACATTAAATTGTTGATAAATAGAATGATGCAGGTGCATCAATTATATGTAGATTTTATTATTATTGTTGTCATAGTTTCTAGATATTCTAGGTTCATACACATAGGCAAAATTTTATTTATTTATAATAGTTCTAATGAGTTATGGATAAAAACTAAATCTTTTTTTTCAGCATAAGTCTAGGAGGTTAGAGTGATTTTAGGAGTGGTTTTGATTTTTCTAAATAAGGGTGGATTCAAATTTTTTTGTTTTAGGCTTGATTTAGTTTTATTTCAATGTATAAAATCAAGCATTGTATTCAACATTGAAATAAGGAGAGTTGTCGTGCAATAATTTTGATATGAACAAACTCTCATTTATGAACTATATAGAATTCATATTTTTGGAGATTTATTAAGTAATGTTGATTTCCTTTTGATATTGCTGTGTTATTTGCTAAAGATAATTTAGAGTTTGATGAATGCGCCAATTTTTTGGTATCAAAGCCTGCTGTGATTGTTGGATAGAATTCTACCACTAGTTTCTTTAGTTTGGGCTTGAGATATATGCATTTACAACACCAATTTGTGATCCAGTATATGACAAAGGGATGAGATTGAGTGAGCAATTGATTAAATTGCTCTTGGGAAGAGATGGCCTCCATCTCCACCAAGTTGGGCCTCTCGCTTTCCTTTCACAACACCCTAAATTTCATGCATCTTGTTGGAGTATAATCTGCAAAGTCGAAGAAGAGATTGTGAGAGGAAATTGTAGGATTTGCTGCAGTCAAAGCCACACCAAGAAAGATACTATTGCTCAAAAATCACAAGCATAGCATTCACCGTTGGAAAATAAAGGAGATTGAGGCCCATCATTGTAGGGGAATTAAGTTGGAGTTGAGGAAGACGAAGAAGCCACCAACTAGAAGAAGATTCAAGCTGTTAAAAAGGTGCATCACCTAGACAAGCCGCAACTGTGAAAGGTCTGTTAAAAAAAAAAAACTAGTCTCAGTAAAATGATCATAAATTTTTCATTTCTTAATGAAATTAAGAAATTCAAAATGTTTCGGAAAGCTGGGAAAGAGCAACATCAAACCAAAAAATCATTTTAGAAAATTTACTTTGATGAATGAGTAGTTATAATAAAAAATATGACGGATTTTGAAATTTCATCTAGAAAGTTTTTTGTTGCAAATTGGAATTTTAATTCATAAATTTGTGTATGAGCAATAAATTGTTTTTCATCCCCACACCATTGTTAGTAGAGTAGGAAATAGTTCCTGTGGGAGTGAGAGAAGATTTTCTTTGTCAAGAGATGACATTTAGAGTCCATGGAAGAGGATGAGGTCGAGGAATACTAGCTACAAATGAAGAAATTTTGGAAGAGATGAGGAACATTCAAGCACAGTTACAAGCAATGGTGCTTGCACAAAGAAGAGGAGTTGACATGGGAGATGTTAGTGATGGAGAGGAAGAACCTCAAGAAGAAGAGGCAGAGCTTGAAGTAGGAGTTGAAGCAAGAGTTGTTAAAGAAATTTTGGGAGCAAGTTCCAAACCAAAATTGGAGGTACCCATGTATGAAGGCAGCTTGAATGTTGAGGAACTGATTGATTGGATCAGTGTTATGGATAAATATTTCGAGTATGAGAATGTAGATGATGACAAGAAGGTAAATTTTGCAGTAACTAGACTGAAGGGTCATGCATCTCTTTGGTGGGATGGAGTACAAGATGAAAGAGGAAAGAAAGGAAAACCCAAGATCAAGAGCTAGGATAGGATGGTGGCTAAAATGAAAGGTAAATTCATGCCCAAATATTATCAACTTAGTCTTTTCAAGAAAGTACAAAATCTTAGACAAAAATAAATTTCAGTTAAAGATTATACAGAAGAATTTTATAGGTTGACCATTAGAGCTGGTCATATTGAAGATGATCTTGAGAAGGTGGCTTGATATCTGAATGGATTGAGATATAATATTCAAGATGAAATCAACATTTTGTCTCCAAGGATAGTTGAAAAATCTTACCAGTGTGCTCTTAAGGCAGAAGAAAAAATATCCAGAAAACAAACACAAAATTCAAGGGGTAAAGGTAGAAGTTTCAAAGGTAGAGGACAACAAAGTGGCAGAGGTCAGCTACACATTCAAAAAGAAGAATCTAGTAGCTCATATCACTAGGAACAATCCTTAAGAGGTAATGATTGTTTTAGAGGAAGAAGACCTTATCCAAGAGGTAGAGGTAGAGGATTTTTTGGTAAATGTTTTAAATGTAATAAATATGGTCATAAATCTTATGAGTGTCCAAAGAATCCTACCAAAAGCCAGAGGAGTGCACATATTGTTCAAGCCAAAGAGGAGAATGTAGAATCATTTATTCATGAAGATGCACTTGAAGTTGGAGAGTTATTGCTCATGAAACGAGTCTTGCTAAAGCCTAACAAAGAAATCCAAGAGCCTGCTCAAAGAAAAGCATTGTTCAAAACTACTTGCAAGACTAAAGGTAAATGTTGTAAGGTTATTATTGATAGTGGAAGTGATGACAACCTTGTGTCTACTGAAATGGTTCATAAATTAGGCCTAAAAATGACAACACATCCAACTCCATATAAGATGTCTTGGTTGCAAAAAGGACATCAGATATTGGTAAATGAATAGTTTCAGGTGGAGTTTCAAATAGGAAGTTATAAAGACCAAGTAATATGTGATGTTATGCCAATGGATGTTTGTCATGTTCTCTTAGGTAGGCCTTGGAAGTTTGACAGGAAGGAAATTCATAATGGAAGGAGTAATACATAAACTTTTGAAAAGGATGGAAAGAAGCACACACTCATACCTCTTAAGGATGGGAATGTAGTTGAGGAAGTCATTCCTAAAGTATTGATGGTAAGTGGAAAAGAATTCTTGCATCAAATGAGAAATGAGGAGGTAAGTTTTGCACTAATTGGTAAGCCAAGGACAATCATTACTAGCACAGAGTTGAATTATTTTTGTGAAGAAATTCAAAATTGGGTGTTGCCACAATAGTGTGTCTCACTTTTGGGACATGCTGATTTTTGCCTAAAATCACTTTTTTTAGAAAAAGTAATGGTTTTATCCTTGAGAGGTTCCATCTAAATGGTTTTAATTGGAGATGGATATATAAGACCCCCTTATATCAAACCCCCTTTGATAGAACCCCTCTAGTATTAAATCATACACATAATGGAGTCTCCTTCGCACCTATCAAAATGCTGGAAAAAAAAAACACATTTACTTTACCTTTTGAGGGATTAAATAACATCATTTAGAAATGATCTTTTCCAAGATTGTAGCCCTCAAAACAAAGCTTTCCAACAAGTATAGTTTTTATATGTTTTCATTTTATTTTGTGAATTTATTGCCCATGTGTCAAATCATATTAGGCTGCGTCAGAAATTTTAAAATGAGCTGATTTGAAATCTGAGTGAGAGGATGGCTTGCATGTGTGAAGTGAAAATAGGTGCAACCGCCATTTCTTCCTATCATAATTTCCCTTTATCACTCATTTTCTTGCCATTATTGCCCTATCGTAATCTTGAGTTGCAAGCAAGAAGGAAAAACAAAAGAAAGGAAATTCAGTCGACACTGGCACTAGAAATTTAGCAGGTGGTACTGGAATTTAGTAGATACTACAAGAAAGTGCATTTGATTTTCAGATGGGAATTGTAGGAAAGAAGTTGCAGAGCATTTGATTGATTGCAGACAATGGGAGGTGGGTTAATTCGAAATGAAACCACGGTGCATGATATTTAACTGCAAGATGCACAGTGCCTGACAAAATTTAGAAACTGTGGATGGTTAGATTACTTCTTAAAGCTGGATGGCTTTGATGAAAGCATTTCCCTTGAATTTTCCTAGACATTTTCAGAAGGAAAAGCCACAATAAAAGGGTTGGAAGTTGTGGCAACAAAGGAAATAATTGCAGAGGTCACAGGGTTACCAGTTGATGGTGAAAACTACCCTACTTCTAGAGACGCCAGATCAACTAGGGCCGAGTTTATAGAGCCAAATGACCCCCCATTGAGCATAGACAAATAGGGTACAAAGAGAATGTCTCTTCTCGAGCCATGGAAGCAGATAGCTATGTATGTTATCAAATACATCACTTGTGAGGGTCGCTAGTCAAAATTGCATTCTGTCCACTTCAACCTTTTGAATCACATGAAGCACGGAAGGAGGATGAATGTGCCCAACGTGCTGTACAATCTTCTCTCAATTATGGCAGCCGAGACCTAAAAAGGTAGGGATAATTCTGTTTCCCACCATTGCTTGATTAAATTGTTAGTTGAAAAGTATCTACATGATGTATCTGGGATGACTTGGGGAAGAGTTTATAAATGTTGATCAAATTAGACCTGAGTACTTGCAACCTAGAGCTTTGCCTCAATCCCATAGGTCTAGCAGTAGAGTAAGCACGACTGAAGCCATTCCTAGTGCTTCAACCTCTGGTGCTGGCTCTAGTGTGAATCCTCCTGCAATAGAAGACACCATAGAAATTAGTTCTTCTAGAGCAAAGCACTCAAAAAAAGAAAGCTCTTCCTCATATTCTGAAGATGACATCCCACTTGAAACCTTGATGAAAACTAGGGCACAATAGAGAGAGGTAGAAACGAGAAAAGGGAAGAATAAGACACAACCTATAGAAAGAAAAGTGCCAAGTTCTAAGAAGAGGAAGGCTGATACTATTCATCCTGCAGCCAAAGGAAAACGTGAGAGACCTCCTAGGAAATCAAGACCAGTTGGGCCTGCGATTGGTATGCCTCCGTAGGAAAGCCCTAAACCTGGTGAGACCTCACATGAGTACCTTGAAGCTCCAATGGAGCAGGAGAATGTTGAAGAAGAAGAAGACATTTAGGGGAGAAAAAAATATAACACTGACCGATCTTGCTAACATTGCAGAAGAATTGGAGGAAAATCAGGACTTCCTGCAGCATGAGCAAGAGGTCCTACAGCAAGAAGTCATGCAACAATAGCCAGAACCAGAGCAAGAGTTCCTACAGCCATAGAAAGAACAAGAGTCCTTGCAACAAAAGGAAGAAGAAACAACACCCTTGCAACCAGAGATAACTGGACAACCTGAGTCCATGTAGATAGTGCCTTATGAGGAGCCGCCATCAATAAAAAGACTGGTAGGCATTCATAATCCTCCTGGTTTTACAGTACATGCATCAATTTTGAATTTATGGAAATAAATACAAAGAAGGGAGGAAGAATGGAAAAAGGAAAAATTAAAATTGAAGGAGGAAATTCAAAAGAAGGATGAAGAGATTGAGGATAAAAATGTAGAAATTGCCACTGTGAAGTAGAGGGTGGATGATATGGAAGCTTTGGCACCGAAGATTCTGGAATGTAGGACCCCTCTAAGGGTCTATGCTCTCCTCCTGAAAGAGAAGTATCTCTCTTTTAATATCTCAAGAATTGCCTCAGGTTTGAATCCTTCTATTGATACCCCTATGGAATTTTTCAATGCTTATAGGATTGCCTCCCCTGAAATGAAGAATTTGCTATGTGAATTTTATTTGCATAATTATGCTGTCACAAAAGACCATGATTGGAATCCGTTGTTGTATGTTGGGGATGTTCAATTGAGATCATTCATGTCTTAGGTACAAAATGAGATTAGTCGGGGACAACAACATGGTGCTTATAAGCAATTGGAGTTTGATATCCCTTTGCCTGTTAGAGCTGAATCAAGCAACCCAAGGGATATTTACAGAGAATGACATAGAATGTTGCTTAGACCAAGTTATGGCAATAGGATTATGCCTTGGATTGAGGCATTTTACAATGAGTATGAGGTAAAGACATCGACAAAGGAGGAAACGATGAGATGTTTATCACAAAGATGAAATAGTTTGACTGATGAGCTTAAACAGGCTGAGCCTCATTCCATCCACAATTATGTTGCAACACTAAAAATAATTGATAGGTATATTGAGATTGGGAGAACACAGTGGCGACTTTGTCTTCCCCTGACTTTCCAGCCACCCATGCTCATGTGGCCCTTGCCAAACGTCAAATTTTACCAGTTTGACATTGCTGTAGAGAGGCAAAGATGGAATAGGTTTGACATATTGGGAGGATTCTATTGGGATCCTGATTCACGCACTGCAACCACTAATGTTGGACAACTCTCAATTGCAAATTTCAGTGCCTTGACCAAGCAGAAGAACAACTCTTCCCCTGCTAGAGGACTAGCAAAATGTTAGGTTGGGGGGAGTGATGAGCCTAGTCTTTGGTCTAGTTTTGGGTAGAATCTATAGTCTATTTGTTGGCTGATGTCATGAACCTTGATGATTAAATGTTGGTATTTTCATAATGTTTCCCTCAAACCATTGGCATTTGGCATTATCCTATCTCTGCAAGCTTTAATGACATTTGGCATATTATGTGGGTTAATTATATTGATTTTGCATGTGATTAATGAATAATTCTTAGAGTGGTTATAGATGTGCAGTTATTATGCGTATTGACCTTGCCATGCAAATTTAATACGCCAAGTTGAGGAAGACACCGCAAGTTGGGAATGCACCATAATGTCCAACTAAGGAATCGCTCCAATTCAAAGGCAACCACGACAAAAGATTCTTCATGCAACTAAACGTAACCACCTTGTAGTGGACCTTAATGATTGATCATACATGTGCATTACTGTTGTGTTGTATCTGCATCTGGACTTGCATGTCTGACCAGATTCCATGCATGTATAACCACCATTGCTCCACTTTCCCCTGTTTTCCCTAAATGGTGTCCTCCCAGTCATGGAGTTGACTGCCTTGTTTAGTTGCAGTATAAATAATGATTTGATGCTC
This sequence comes from Sequoia sempervirens, assembly GCA_007258455.2. Taxonomy (NCBI): domain Eukaryota; kingdom Viridiplantae; phylum Streptophyta; class Pinopsida; order Cupressales; family Cupressaceae; genus Sequoia; species Sequoia sempervirens. Next base: position 26,200 of record VDFB02378298.1, read on the forward strand.
CTTCTTCAAGAGTTGCACGATTTGATATTGTACCCCCATTCTCCAGTTTCAGTGATACAAATACATTACTCTCTTGTATGCATGATTTACTGTGAATAAAATAAAGTTATGAGTTCAAGCACTTGAGTTCTTATTAGTTTAGAGGATACTTATCCAAGGGGGCCTACTTGGTGATTAATCCGTCTTATTAGTTTAGCATTAGTTTAGTATTACTCGTTGTTTAGTACTTAGTTAGAAATCTGGCATTGACTGTTCCTGCAACCACTAAAATTCCATTCTGTGACTGTTCTTGTAGCCAAAGCAGACAAAGTAGTGTCCTGTTCGTTGCTCAAATTTTTATTCCTGTTATGCATTTCAACTTAGCATAGTCGTTGATTGATATTCAACATTTGTCTCTTTCCATTTCAAACAATTTACTTTTAGTATTGTGTTTCTTAGTTTTAGAATGCAATGGCTACTTTGAGTTCCTAGTGCACATACTGTGCTGACCCATTTCAAGTTCACGTCCCTGGGTCGACAAGTTAAATGCACCTTCATGATGATTGAGATAGCTATTAAGGTTAGATGTCCAATCTCTGAGTCATGGCTATAAATTCTTAGTTATTAAAATCATTGTAGGAGGCCAACAATGGGCCTTAATACTTTATCGCAATCGCAACCTCTTGTTAAGAAACTATTATACTCGATTTAGGAGGAATGAACTAGATTTACATACCCACATCCATAGTCTTTAGGAGCTGAAAACTTTAGAGGTCTAGCATCATTCTCACTATTTTGGTCTTGGAAAACAAAAGTTCATTCTAAATCAACATTAGGTCAAACACTTCAGTCACCCCTCCATCAAATTTCATCCTTCACTTCACCTATTTTTGCAAAAAAATCAAATACCCCAACATCTTTTGACTTAAAACATTAATCGACCCAAAAATCCTAATTTGGCTATTTGTATGTGAAATGAATCCTTTTCCATGCATTTGGGTAAGTTAGTTATCAATCTTGAACTAGTCTATCTCGAAGGTCACAAGTCTACCCTAAAGATTTACAAGTTCATCAACATCCTTTATCCAAACATCAAAACATCAAGTGTAAGTCAAAAGTGTTGTCCCAAAACATTTGCAAAGATCACTCTCCACATCACCCATCTTTTCATCCCCCACTATCATCATTGCTCCAAAAATATTTAGAGCATCCCGTTTACCTAGATTTGAGTCAACTAGAGAGTTCAAACATTACAAATCACAACACAACTCTTCTAAAGGTGACATAAAATTTATGGTAAAGACGAGATCACAACACAAGAGAATCATGGAGAAAACCAAAGCCACATTTACCTCAAGTGATCCAAATCCTTTAGAATTTGATCTAAGAAGTCAAGTTACCCCATCACAACAACCATCATCTCTGTTAGGACCATATGAGATAGAAGACATCACGAACAATCCCTTTGAACTTACTAGGGAGGAAATCATGGAACATCAAGCCTTTGAAAATGGTGCTCCTATTTCCCCATCATTTTTTGCACAAAATTTGACACATGACTTCAAAACTCCATCATTAGGGCTAACTCAAACATGCATTCGTAGTCTTGCAACTAGCCTTGCCAAAGACTTTGGTCGAACTCTTCCATTTGAAAGCAACACACTTGTGGGTACCCTTGATGCCAATCCTCCATCCCAAACAACCATGTGGACACCTACCTTTTGTGCTCCTCCTATTCTTGAAGATCCCAAACAACCATATAAACCTCTTGAACTTCATTATTCCACCATGACCTCCACATATCAAGGACACCTCTCTTCATATATACCCACAAGTACCACAAGTGTTCCCACCATCACGCAAAGCAGTATAGACCAAATGTCTCAAAAAAACACACAAGGGCATATCAATACCATACCGCAGAATCAACCCTTAATGCAAATAGGGACATCTTTACCCAATCCTCCAATTGGTTCATCCATACCATTGGTTTCACAAAGCACATCCATTATCAATCCAGCTCAAAATAATCCCTTGGTCACGAATCCCACCAACCTAGGTAATACCTTGTTTACATCTCTCGCACAAGGGAATCCTCAAGACATGAGACAAGGAATTTTTTTTAATCGATGGACTCAAGGTCCTAGTGTGTCATTTCCATCACAAAATCTAATGGCACCATCTTCATCTTTTCCAACGGTCCCCTTTACCATGCAAAATCAAACAAGACCACAAACTTACATTCCTCCACATCAATCCACCATCTTATAGGGGATGTTAAACCAAGGGAATCCTCCACCTCTCATCAACAATACACTACCCACTTAAAACATCAAAACTGACAATCCATCTCAAATATCCCAACAACCACCTGATACTACATTGCAAGTGCATTCCCTAGATTTTAGCTTTACAACAAGCCCAACAAGCTTATCAACAAGCCATCCAACAACAACAACAACAAGAAGCATCCCTAACAACAACACAACAACAACAACAATAATAGCAAGTAGCCCTAGCAGCACAACAACAACAACAAGAAACCTTGAAAGCATAACAATCAGCCTTAGCACAATAACAACAAGAAGAAGCCTTAACACAACATCAAGCCCATCAAGCAGTCTTAACAAAAAAACAACAAATACAGGCCCAACAACAAGCCCTAGTGGCGCAAAAACAACAAAAACTCAACAACAAGCCTTACTATCTTAGTAGTATGCCCTACAACAACAACCACCAAGTTCCAACTATAATCATCAATAGAACATCGTCAATACAAATGCATTAGGAAAATATACATCAATACCCCAATCACCCTCTCAAAATCTCACGCCACCATACACCTCATACAACACATCATCATATCAAAACACATCCATCATCCCACCATATGTTGCTCCACCAAACCCGCAAGATGATCTAGCATCACAATTTAAGACACTATCCCAAGAAATGCAAGACCTCCGCATGGTCAAGACCAAGAAGCCCCATACATAAAACTTGTGTCCATATCCATTTGACTGAAACATAGCAATGGTATTGATCCCTCCCTATTTTGAAATCCCCAAATTCGATAAATACAAAGGTGTTGGGTGAAAATTATGTAATCCCTTTTAACAAATGACAAAACTTGATTTCAGCCATAGTTGTGTGAGATACAATCTCTCCTCTTAGAAATGGGAGGCACCCTTCTTACTGCTTATTGAAACTAAGTAAAACTAATTAAGTATTCAAACTAATGTACACTACAATTAAGATATGGGGGTGTGTCACATTCATAATTCTCTTTTTTTTTCAGGGAATATGTTTTACAATGCTTCACGATTTTAAGTTCCTGATTAGATACAACTTCAAACTAAAAAAAGAAGTTGTAATTCCAATATTGTTTTGTAGCTTTCACCAATGAATCCTTTAAGATATGCAACCAATGTTGTATTAGAAGCACAAAGTATTTTAGATACTTCATAGCAATTCCACATACAACATGAATAAATACAAGCACAAAGTCTTGTAGAGAATTCACCAATAGTATTCAATCAATATCACAAATTCAAGTAAAGAGTGTAACACAAAGTTTACATGGATTTACTCAAAGCCCTTCAGATCTCAGTTACTAATCACTACCAATTCGATCAAGCCATAAGATAATTTGTTCCCAAAACAAAGTTTGGTATTCAACTTCACTTCTTTATTGATCAAAATAGATTCACAAAGATGAACACAAAGTTTCATGTATTTTCTTCTCAAATGGGAAACACTTCATTGCAAAAGATAAAAAGTCACCATTACAAAAGAATCCTCTCATATTTATAGATGGGAGAGGAGAGTAAATTTAGGAAAAGTAGAGGAGAGTAAATTTAGGTGAGAAAATATAGGAAAATTTCACCTAACAAGTCGACTTATTCAAAAATGTTGTCCATCATTATAGGAAAACATCTCTATTTTTACATGTAATTACATCTTGGAAAATGACATGTAAGATGTCAAGAACTATTTACAAAATGCATAAGTGAAAGCATAAAACTATCTAACACTGGATATACAGGAAGTCTTTATGGTTCCTTGCATTGGGTGTGAAAGTCTTCATATTTCTTCTTTGTCTCTTGTATAAATGTCTCATCTGGACCAACAATATAATCAACAATGGTGTGAACTATTGTGATTGATCTTGCAAATGAGCATATTTTCTTGCATCTATCTAGATGCGTCTTGAGACAATCAAGAGAAAGTCGTACATCACATATGGCGTGCATGGAATTCTTTGAAAAACCTTCATCTTCCACTTGCTTTATGACAACTTCCTTGAATATTTGAGTAATCTCACTGACTGGGAGGAAAGTATGATGATCATCAAGGAGCTTACCTGGTAACTCCTCAATTCCATTCAATAGGATAACACGATGTCCTTCGACATCTTCTTGTACTTGGTGGATGTCTTCAATAAGAGATTTGATCACTTGTATGTGGTGTTTGAGAGATTCTCTTACCTCCACATACTTCTCTTTGTCAGGAATTACCCAAACTTTCACCAACTTACTCAACTTTGTCTCTTTCATTTGTGACCAAAATGTGAGACATATTTCCATTTCTTTCTGCTCTTCGGAAAGTATATTTTCTTCTTTTTCAAGCTCTAATTTCAGCTTGGCTATCTAAGCAATATTCTCATTTGCAACAGTTATGGCCTGTGAACCATATTCTATCATTTCATCAATGAAATCATATAACACCTTACCCTTGGAGGAAAATTTCTCCACCTTTTGCACCATTGGTTCCTCAATGTTCACCACGGCCATAGGTTGTACATCCCCAGAAGAGCCTGCAATATTCCTCAAAACTGCTGCATAACACTCAACTTTCTCCTTGTACATATTTTTGGCCTGCTCCATCTTATGAAACCTTCCTAATAATGCATCCAGGACCACTTGTGCATCTACCTTTACACTTGCATTCATCACTTTTCCAAGTTGAACTCTTATGATAGTGTAATCCTCCATGTTTACATCACCTTCTTCTTGTGGGGGTAGAGCAATCTCTACAAACTTGTGACCATATTTGTCAACATGAAGCATTGAATGGACTTTCACCTTTTTTTTCCCCTTGGCTTTTAGAGGAGCTATCTCTTCAAGATCAAGCTCATTTGGGGAGATTATTTGTTTCTTTCGCTTTGATACTTGAGAGATCATCCAAGGGGGAAGGGAGGAAGTATATGCTTCTTGACTTACTGTCAACTCTTTTGTCGCAACCACTTCTGTAGAAATGGTTGATATTGTGACAATTGGACTAGTATTAGTCATGATAGCTCCAGTGGACTACAAACCAAGTGGATCTTGCAAAGACTCATTCATGAACCTATGAAATTTAGCCTCAGAAGAGATATCAAAAGATGGAGATGACAAGCTGGGAATGGATGAAGGAGAAATTGACAAAACATCAACAATTTTTAAGTTTGAAACTGTAGGGGGAGTGGCAAAGACTGTTGATACTAAGGGGGGAATAGAAACATTCATTTTATTTGAAGTTGTTGTAGGAGGAGGTGAAGTAGGAAGAGGAGGCTTAGGAGTGGTAGGATTTGGGGGGTATGAGGGACATTTGAAGTAACATGCAATGAAGTTCGGGGAAGATCTTCAACAATATTCTCATGGGGAGATAGAGGTTGTTCATCATCATGCCTAAGTTCCTCCTCATTACCTTCTTCTTCACCTTCATCTTCTGCAAGTTGCTCCTCATCAGATTCTTCCTTATCAGATTCTTCTGATTCTTCACCTTCGTCCTCTTCTTCTTTAAATGATTGTTCCTCAGAAGCAAGCTCCTTTCCTTTTGCATGTGGTTGTTCTGATTCTGTGGCTTCATCTTCGTCAACTATTTGTGTTGCACTTTTACCAAAAGTAAACTTGATCTTAGGACCTCTTTGAGAAGAAGAGGGAGTTTTCGCATGTTTATTTTTTGTGTGGAGATCTTGTCGTTGACTAGTTTCTACTCTTGGTGTTTTTCCTTTTGATTTTATCCTAAAAGATTTTATTTGAAATCCATGTCTATGCAACCATTCAGTTGCATTGTGTAAGACGGGAGCAAGCCTTTCTCTAATAGAGAACTTTCCCTTTTAGACCATTGTATTTGAGGTAAGGTTCTCCTAGCAATTTCATCTTCTTCACAAGTAGAGTTTATGATGTCGCCAGGATCTTTGAAATCCTCTGGTAGATCAGCTACACCAAAATCTTTGATTTGTTCTCTGTCAACCTACAAAATACATTATGTGGATGTCTTCCTCATCTATGCAGTTTGCCCATATGTCTTCAAAGCGGTAGACAAGTCAATGATCTTTCTTCAGTTTCCTTTTTACATCTTGGTAGTCAAAGTCAAATATATATTTATATGTTCTTATAGTCATGATTTGCATTTCTGCAACAAATGACGTTGCTTTTTGTACACTGTGAATGGTATATCTCCAAATTGTCAGTGGAAACCTGAAACCTAGCTTGTGAATTCTCTGGCGTTCCTTGTGAACCGAGATCAATTGTTTGCATAGGTCCATTAGTATCTACTTATTTGAGGGATATCTGGGCAACATGTATGGACACCTAGTATAGCAACCTACTCTCATATAGGTGAAAGTTGGAAACTATAAAAAGATACATCCAACCTTACTAACCACTTTGTAGGCTTCATCTGATACTCTTTTCTTTTCAAGATTCAGATCAAAAGTGAACAACAGGGGTGCAAAGAAGGAATTTGTGACTCTTCTGAAATGATGAAGACTTTCTCTTAATTTCAACTGATAATAGAACTCATACACAGGTATAGTATGTCCATTTCCTTTGGTATACAACCCTAGAAATTGCCTCATTACGGCAATAGCATATGCCAAACAGGAAGTCATGTAAAATTTCAAAGTAGTAGGCACATTGATCAATTGTTCATTGATTTCATCACTTATCTAATTTCCCTAATCGATATGTGCTTTCCTTCTCCTGATGATGTGGATGTACTCATACATCCAATCTTGAAAATTACATGAAACAGGAAATCCTTTAACCCTGCTCAAGAGAGTAATCATATCCCTAACATCCTCTTTGAAATCACTTCGAGGAAGCCCTTTAGGCCATCTTGAGATAGTAGTCCTTGGATATTTCAACCATTGAGTGTTAATCAATGTTTTAGCTTTATTGGGATCCTTATCATAGACCTCCTGTGCTTGTTGAATTGAGATATTTTTATATTGTTCCATGTGGGGAACATGAGAAACAATATCAAAGAATGCAGGATCCAATCTCATCATCACTTGTCCCGAGGAATCTCTCACACTTATGTCATCTCGGATGTAATGAGATGCAACTTGGAGAAAAAACTTTGCGTTATGAGTAGCAATTGGGAATGTAGATACCAAGTGCAAGTTGCTATGAACAATAGATCTCAAATTTTCCTCTAATGGTTTTATCTCAGTTCTTTTTACAAAATCTTCCAAGTCTTGATGACAAACTTTGGTGTCTTTGATTTCATCCACCTTTGAGATCACAACAGTAGGAGGAAAGACACCTTGATATTTGTACTTCATTTTTCCCTCCTTAGAAGACGATGAAGGATTTTTTGTTGTCATCTAAAAATACCAAGATCAAGGAATATCACTTTCAAGGATCACCTAATGAGAGCTTGAGAGGAACTACAAGAATAATGAATTAGCAGATCTTAGGAGAAAATGCAATGTTGGAAAGAGTGAAGCAAGCAGGAAATTCAGAGAAAGTGCAAACGAGATATTTCACACGGAAAACAAAGCATTGGCGAAGGAATGAGGCTCAGAGTGAAAATGAAGTCATTTGTGAGTGTTATAGTAGAAAACTATTTTAGTGTAGGAGCACTGAAAATCAGCGCTCCTACATCTTGAGATGGTAGTTTACATGTAGTAGCGCTGAAAAACAACGCTCCTACATGTGTTCAACACTTTTTGAAGTCAAAGTGTTAGGGCGGTAAAAATTAGCACTGGTGCATTTCTTGGAAGGTCTAAGTTTATGCTTGGCCGATAAAAATTACTGCTCGAGCATATCCTTCAGCATTTAGAGTAAGTGTACAAGTGGAATTTTTCACTGCTTTAGCATTTGAGGAAAGACACTCCATGTAGGAGCGGTGATTTTCACCACTCCTACATTTAGGAGTTTTGGGGAAAAACCTAAGTGTACAAGTGGGAATTTTCACTGCTTCAGCAAATGGGGATAGATTAACTCATGCTCAGGTTGTGAAAAATCATGCTTGAACAAGTCCTAGACTTGGTTAAAAAATGGTGGTCGATGGAAAAGTAATCAAAATCATCAGCCACAAGGATATGCGATTGAGTGATGAAAAATGACATCAAAGAATCAAGAAAATGATGCGCGAAACAGAGAATGACCAGGGCACGTTCAAACAGAGAAAAGAAGATAAAAAAAAATGAAAAGATTCGAAACCCTAAACAAAGAAAACGCATAGAGAAAAATTTATTAAAAATAACCAGAGCCTTGAAAGTAAAGAGAAGGAAAAACCGTGATGAAGAAGGAAGACAAGCGTATCTGGGAAAAACACAAAAACCCTAGCTTGAATGCATGAAAAATCCTCAGACGCCGATCCACTGGAGGTTGGGAAATGATTAGCACGAAGAGGAAGAATGAAAGGTGGACTAAAATGAGGATAATATTAACCTAAAATCACTTTAACAAGTCACTAAAAAGGTCATTAATGAACTGGAGTCGCACTAATGAAGGTGTACATTATGGTGGAAAAGATGCACTAGCAGTGAAAATCACCGCTTGTGCATGCAAAAGACTTATCAAAATGAGAAATGCATTGGCGGTGAAAATCACCGCTTGTGCATGCAAAAGACTTATCAAAAGGAGAATTGCACTGGCGATGAAAATCACTGCTTGTGCATCTAAGGACTAAGTGTAAAGTGTAGGAGCGATGAAAATCACCGCTCCAACACTTGGAGTTAATTTCACTAACATAAGGCTCATGTAGGAGCGCTGAAAATCAACGCTTCGACATGAGTGAAAAAATGACTAACTCCCAAGGATTGGGAATTAGCAAAATACTTGTTTCGAAGCTCTTCAAAAGATGAATGTGGGGGAAAACTCAAATGAAATGCTTGAGGTTTTTGACTACCCATAGAGGTGAATTGAAATGTGCCTCGTTTTGCATGCTTGAAGTACACGGAAATACGAAACAAACAAGTTTCGTAGGGGGCTATCCCATGAATAGAGCATTTTTAGATTCGAGGATAACAAAAGGGAGAGGAAGTCCTGTGGACCATGTCAAATAATTTAACGTTGTGTATGGAGGTAGCTTACAATGATTCATATTTAATGCACCTCTTCCCTTGAAGTTTAATAGGTCCTGCCATGGATTGGTTTTCTCATCTACCTCTCGGTATCAAAAACTTTCAAGGGATTACTGATAATTCATCGATCACTTCTCCTTCAATCTTGACATGGACGTAAGTTTAGAGGAATTGTACACTCTCAAAAAAACAAAGGAGAAACTTTCACTAATTTCTTGCAACGGTGGAGACAAAGAGCTAGTAAGAGCAAGTGGCCTCTTCCTGATGAACAAAAAGTGGGAATCATCATACAAAATCTAGATCCAGGTCTATCCTTCCACTTGAAAATTCAATGTATCACATCTTATGATGAGCTTTTCCCTAGAGCCCTTAACATAGAGAGAGCTCTAATCTCATAGGGAAACACTCAAGCTTACAAAGATAACCGCTCATCCACTAGTTCTAATGACAAGCCTCGTGTCCGGGCCAAGAACAAGAACATCAAAAATGATGGTGTGGTAGATGCTAAGGTGTACCTAAGTGCCCCTATGCCAAACAACACTCAAGTTACTCACATTCAACCAATGGTGTAGCACACAACACCCCCATATAACAACCAAATCAACACCGAAATGCAAAGGTAAACCCCTAACAAGAACAACTATCCTAAACACAAGTACACACAATTATCTGAACCCATAGAAACCATCATGAAAAAGTTAGTAGAGTCAAATTTAATAGCACTTCATAACTTTGAAAACTACCAAGAACCACAAGAGAAACCATCTTGGTACAACGAGAAAGACCTTTGTGACTTTCACAAGATTAAAGGACACAAAACAACAAACTACATGAGGCTCAAAAACATCATCCAAGACCTCATAGAGAACGACACCATATCTGTTGAGGTACCAACTGAGAATCAAGATCTTAAGATGTACAAGAACCCTATGTTGAATCATAGCAAAGCAAACAACACTGGGAAAGCTAAGGATTACACAAATGTACAACATACCTATTCCAACGTAGTTGCTTCCTGTGATAGCGTCATCAATGTCATCACCATCAAAGGGCATAGTGTAGAGTGTGGAGTCACCACACGATGTGGAAAAATCACCATCCAAGGAGTCCCATCTCAATCTAGGATACAACCTACTTTTCCAATATCAAATCCTAGCAAGTACAATATCCTAGATCAACTTAAGAAGACCCCCACATAGATATCAATCTTAGAACTATTGAGATTATCCCCCACACATAGGGAAATATTGGAGATAGCTTTATCAAAGTCATCCATTCCCGAGGATATTGATACCGATTAGTTTCAAGCTATGCTAGGCCATATCGCTAATCACCTTCTCACCTTCTTAGAGCAAGACCTACTGTGACAACCATCTCATAACTGTGATTTACACCTTGAGGCTATCATTCATAAGAACAAGGTCAAAAGAGTCTTAGTAGATGGAGGTGCCGGATTGAACATTTGCACCCCTCATTTGATAAAAAAATTGTACTATTCAGAGGATACTATTGAGAAGACAAAAAGTACCACCATTAGGGCATATGACGACCAAGAACAGGTATTGCAAGGTGTCATTGCACTACCCATTCAAGTGGGCCCGCTCATCGTAGAAACTACATGTCAAGTGATGGACCTTGATCTTCCCTACAACATACTACTTGGTCAACCCTGGATCCATGCTCTAAAAGCTATAGCCTCAACTTATCATCAATGTGTGAAGTTTCCTTTTGAGGGCAGAGAGATTACTATCCATGGAGATACTGAGCCTTTTTACTATCTTGAGGCCAAGTTCTATAAAATCCCCCAAATACCCAAGAATGATGAAGGGCCTACACCTTCTACCTCATTTGTTGACCCCTCATCCCTTGCATCTACTTATGAAACAAAGACACCCATTGTGCAAAACATACCTGATATCAAAGCAGTGATTCAAGATGATGGTTGTGGGAACTACAAGCTAATGAAGAACACCTTTGTCTTAGGGGAGCTCCCTATTTCTCCTCAATCTCATGGGAAATCCACATCTAGCAACAAAGAGCCTGAAACAATCAAGATGGTAGCTACTACCTTCACCAAATGGGGGGATTTGAATCAAGAAGATGTTAATGAGGATGATATCTCTAAACTCCTCTATCGAGATGAATGACCTGTTCCCACTCTTCCTATGGAAGATGATAACAAAGGCTTGCAGCTAATGAAGGGATGGGGATATAAAAATAATGAGAAGCTAGGATAAAATGATGATGGTTTACTAGAACCCATCATTTCTAAGAAATTACTAAAGAATCTGGGCTTAGGTTGTACTACTAGTAAGGTTACCTTTATTTGCAAAGGTACTTTTGCTAAACGAGCTGAGGCTCTTAGTTACCTACATCACATGATATTACCTTAGATGAATTCCCCCTTGATGTGGGTGACCTGTTTGAAAACAACTCCCTCTTCATGATATCCATTACATCCTTTGACCAACCAACTGAAATACGCCTAGTCTAACCAAAACTCATTGACATGGACCAACAAGAACCACCAATTATAGATTTATATGAAAATGATGAAGTGATCTCAGAATTCATGTGACTCTATGACAACTTACCATGGGCAGATCACAAGGCAGGTTTTGACATAGAGCTAGATACAGGGGCATACTATGGGGAGATGATTGAATCCTTCAGTCACAAAATTGATGAAATGCAACTAATATATTGATCTTTAAGTGAAAACCAAACTGTGGCACTTTATAATCCTCAAAAAGTAAAAAAAAAGGACACATCCGACAGTAAAACCCTCTTTGAGGTGCCCAAGGATGAGGGATTCAATATCCCCCTTAGTGCAATGCATCTAGAGAAGTCAACAATACTAGCAGAAAAGGCCACACCAGTCAAAGTGGGTACCGAAGAAGCACCTAAGAAACACTCCTGAAAGAGCGCAGAGCTAACTTTGCATGGTCATACAAAGATATGCCAAGGCTTGATCTAGAAGTAGCTATGCATCATCTTGTAGTCTATCCTGAAGCCAAGCTAGTCAAGCAAAAATTAAGGAAGATGTACCCCTAGATAGGACTCTTGGTTGAACTTGAGTTACAAAATCTTCTTGACGCTGGATTTATCCAACTGATAGATTATCCTGAGTGGATTTCAAACCTAGTACCAGTCTCAAAACCCACTAGGGGCATCCAAATATGCACTGAATTCAAAGACTTAAACAAAACATGCCCGAAGGATGATTTCCCTCTTCCTAACATCGACCTTATTATGGACTTAACAGTTGGGCATGAAATGATATCACTCATGGATGGTTTTTCAGGCTACAATCAAATCATAATTTCCAAGGAGGATCAACACAAAACTGCATTCACTTGTCCATGGGGAACCTATTGCTAGAACGTGATGTCGTTTGGGCTAAAGAATGTAGGATCAACTTATCAAAGAGAAATGACTCTTATCTTCCACGACATGATCTACAAAACAATCAAAGATTATGTAGATGATATTTTGGAAAAATCAAAGAAAAGAAGTGAGAACATACAAGTCTTAGGACCCATCTTTGACAGGATGGAAGAATACAAAGTAAGGCTAAATCCAAAAAAGTGTGTCCTTGTGGTCACATCAGGAAAACTCCTCGGCTATATCATCTCGTAAAGAGGGATAGAAATTGATCTAGCAAAGGTAAAAGCCATCCTAGATATGGAACCACCACAAACACTAAATCAAATGAGAGGGTTACAAAGAAGATTGCAGTCCATTAGGAGGTTCATAGCGTAGCTATCAAATAAAATCCACCCCTTTTCACATCTTCTCCATAAAGGAATAACTTACAAGTGGGATGAGAAGTGCGATAAGGCTTTCCAAGAAATCAAAGACTATCTGCTAACACCTCTGGTGCTCATGCCACCAATACCAAACAAACCACTGATCTTGTATATCTTGGAAACATCAAGAACACTAGGAGCTCTACTGGCACAACATGATGAAAACGAAAAGGAAAGAGCTATCTACTACATCAGGAGGGCTTTGGTGGGCTATGAAATGAACTATTCACCCATCGAGAAAGCATGCCTAACATTAGTTTTTTCTTCACAAAAGTTCAAACATTAAATGTTGTCCCATCAAATCAAGCTTATTTCCAAAATTGACACATTGAAATACCTGTTATCCAAAGCAACTCTCTCAAGGTGAATGGCCAAATGGGTGATGATATTAATAGAGTTTGACATAGATTATGTAGAGTGCAAGTAAATCAAAGGATAAGTGATCATAGACCAACTAGCAGAAGCACCTATCTATGCTAAAACCATTTGATATTTGAGTTCCCTGATGAATCAGTGTTCCTTATCAATCTCACAGCTCAATGGAAGATGTACTTTGATGGATCATTCACCCAACATGGATCAGGAGTAGGTATTCTTTTCATCACCCCTTAAGGTGATTGCATTCCAAAGTCATACCGACTATTGTTCCCTTGTACTAACAATATTGTTGAGTACGAAGCCCTAATCATAGGTATCAAGATAGTAGCTCAATGGAAGATACAAGAGATGAAAGTCTATGGAGACTCACAACTAGTTATCAACCAAGTCAACAATGACTATCAAACTAAGGATGACAAGCTCACTCCTTACAAAGAGATGGTGGAGAATCTCAAGGACCTTTTCATTGACATAAATTTTGAGCAGATTCCTCGCATCAACAATGGAGCAACAAACACCATGGCAACAATCAGATCACTACTAGACATGCTGAACAACGTTCTCCAATGTGAATTCTTGGCAAAAAAAACTTCTCGTACCAAATTTTGAGAGCCTAGAATCAGAATTCACGGGTGTCATTGTTGGCCTTGGATCCCCGTGGTCCATGAAATCTTTACCTACCTGAGTAGAGGAACCCTCCTATCTGATATCACCTCAAACCTTAAAAGGACAGCGGTTAAAAAGGTATCTTGATTTGTGATCCTAGGTGATACCTTTTGCTGCTAAAGTATTGAAGGGACATTACTACGATGTTTTAACCAAAAGGAAGCCTTAACTACTTTAATAGAATTTCTTGATGGCATATGTGGGTCCCATTCTAGCGGTATGAATTTAGCTAAGAAACTGTTGAGGATGGGGTACTATTGGCCAACCATGGAAAAGGAAACTCATAAGTATGTGCAAAAGTGTGTCCAGTGTTAACAACATGGAGATCTGATTCATGCTCCAACTCAAGAATTGTAACCAATGATCACACCTTGGCCTTTCTTGCAATGGGGAATTGACCTCATAGGAAAAATCACTCCAACCTCATCCAATGGCCATAAGTTTATCATTATAGGCACTGAGTATTTTACCAAGTGGGTTCAAGCCATCCCTATGACCTACATAATGGGGAAGCAAATTGCTAAATTTATCCTGAACTATCTAATATGCCATTATGGTGTTCCGCAAACCCTCATCTCAGATAATGGAACCCCCTTTAAAAATCAGGATGTGAAAGAGCTATGTCAAAGATTTAACATTCAACACCGATTCTCTACCCCTTATTACCCCCAAGGGAATGGTCAAGTTGAGGCTACAAACAAAACCATCTTGAAAATCCTGAAGAAAATGGTCAACAAAGTTGGCAATGACTAGCATCTACAGTTGAATCCCACTCTTTGGGCCTATCAAACCAGTATCCACACGCCAATAGGTGCAACCCCTTTCTCCCTAGTCTATGGATCAAAAGTTATCCTGCCTATCGAGGTTGAGCTCCCATCATTGTGAGTATCATTACAAAACCTGATCACTGATGAAGAATATAGAGTATCTCAGCTGAACGAGTTAGAATTCATGGATGAGTGTCGTCTTTATGCTCTTAATCACTTGCAAGTTTATCAAAATTGATTGAAACGAAGCTACAACAAGAAGATCAAATGTTGGTCTTTCTAGGTAGGGGATCTTGTCCTAAAGCAAAATAAAAAAAGCTTCCAGATCAGGACAACAAAGGGAAGTTTGAGCCTAACTGGTTGGGTCCCTTCGTCATCACAATAAGCTTTGGATTAGGAGCATACCAATTGTCAACACTTGAAGGTGAACCCTTGCAGGAGCCAACTAACAACTTGTGTCTCAAAAAAAATTATGCCTAGTATTGAAGGGTGTAAAATCTAAAAATACAAAAAAATTAAAAAATGATCAAAATAAAAAAATGGGAATTTTTTTGAAAAAGTAAAGAAAAACAATTGTCCTCTAGTGAAAACCACTTGGGTGGCACTTTGGGAAAGTACCTTGGTGAAAACCTGGCAAACAAGCGCCTCGGATAAATAAAAGCACCTCCATCTATTCTTTGGCTCTTTATCCTATCATTCTTTGCATCACCATCCATCGCATCTTTCATCCTATTTATTCTTTCATCGCCTATCCGCGTCCTTATCATAGCTTGATGTTGTGAAGTATCACAATCCCTTTAGTACTACTTGGCATACTCCAAAGGTCAGTTTGCCCTGCCTATATCGAAGTAGTCTAACATGTCATGTTGGGGGCAATTCGTTATGGATTGTATCAGGTTCTTGTAAATCTTAAGGTTATCAAAAATCTCATCGAAAACACCAAAAAATTCATAAAACATTCATCAGAAAATACTAAAAACATCCAAATCCTATACAGCTAAAAATCTAAAAACATTCATAAAATTGTAAAGGCAAAATCCAAAACATCCAAAATACATCAAAAAACCCTAAAAAGGTCAAACATCAAAAATCCAAAAGCATTACCTTGTCGAACTATGTCGTCTCTGAGCTTGAATGTAGGCAAGGCCATCATTGATGTGCCCCTAAGATACCCTAGGTCAATCCTTTAGGAGTCCGTCATAATAAACCGACATCTCTCAATTGTTCATATCTCATCGTCAATAAGTCAAGTCAGTCGAACTACGTGGTATCTACGTATATAATGTAGGAAAGGCTTATCTTTGATCAACCCCCGAGGCCCCTAGGCTAGGTCTTTTAGGTTATATTCTTGGTCGAAACTTAGAAAAGCCAAAAAACATTCAAAAAATTGAAAAAAACCTTAAACATCTGTAAAATATTAGAAAATCCCTAAACATTTGAAAACTCAAAAAACACAAAAATATTCAAAAATTGAAAATCCAAAAACATCAGAAAACATTCAAAAGACCTAAACAACCTCGAATAACTTGGGGAAAACCCTAAATAACCTCAAATAATCGAAAACCAAAACATTCGCATAAACTTTAAAAAAGACAAAAAACAACCTCAAAATGTTTTCAAAATATGAAAAACATTGAAATATTCCAAAAAATCAAAAACCACCCATCCCATCTCGCTCTCACCTACAATAATCTTCACCCATAATAAATTGATCGTCACCTTCAACCTTTGGCGAAACAAGTAGAAAACAAAAATAGTAAGTTGTAAAGTGCGAACCTAAGTGTTAGAATCTAAAGTCTAGATCATAGGTAAATGTATTAGTGGAGTTTGTATCAATGACTTGTCATAAAGCTTATCATCATCCAACATCAAACAACCCCTGATCAACATGTCCCAGGACGTATCCTTCCTACGATGGAAATGAGTATCAGAAATCACCTTAGCTAAGTTAAACTGGCAAGAGATATAGATAAAACTGACTGTTTGTCTTTAATCTTTTCTTATGATTTATCTTAATGACCCATTTTGAGGACCTCTTGATGATTTCTATCTAAAAACAATTTAGAGAGAAAGGAATGGGGCATCGATTATTATCTTCCATTTGTTGTGCTTGTGGGTATTCTTGTAAAATAATCTTGGTGCATACTTGCTTAGTTGTGTGTAGGAAGGTTGTTTGGAGTATGTTGTTGACTATTGCATATGCTTTGGTCCAATATATTCTAGGCTTTTAACTTACATTCTAATGAGGTTTTTGTATGTCAAGGTGTGTACAAGAGCTATCCTATCTATTTGGAGAGTCAAAGAACATTATACTAGATACAACGTCATCCTGGTTATTAGTACCTTGATGCATCATATCTACGTGTTATATCAAACAATAAGGAACGATGGAAAATCCCAATCCTAAGATATGAGCAAATCATCCTGCATTCATCATCGTCATGCATTTCTCTTCACCATCTCTAATAAAGTCTTAGTGGATCATAGACTTGTTGGATATTTTAAAGCAATCACCAAAATCAATGGTCAAATCATCTTGTTCCCTCTATCTTCTCTCTGCGCTAACCTGGTGTCATGATAGTAAAAAAAAACATCATCAATGCGTCCATCCTGCATCCACAAATCATCAACATAATCATTGCATATCACATCATACATTCTGCATGATTATTATCATTTGAGTTGTGATGAATAATATAGATTTGTTATTCTAAACATCTTAAATCGTTGCATCACATATCATTAACATACATCGCATATCATATCATAAGCATAAACATCTGCATTATCCATCCATACATCCATATGCATACATGATCATCTCATAAAACTGCATAGAAAATACATAAAAAGAAATGCAGCCATATCATTTGCCTAAGCATAGCATAATAATATCATATCATCCATCCCATAGCATGTCATGAAAAGATAATGAAAAAGAATATAACATTGCATACATACATGACAAAATATAAGCATATCACATCTCACATAAAATGCATCCATACATGTAAGCATGAAATAAGATGAACACATCATATTGAATCCATATCCGTATCATATATATATATATCAAACAAATGAATTTCATGGTACAAAATCTGGATCAGTGTATGTATATCAATCATAAATACAATATCCACATGGCTATCAAAAAGAAGCCCATGAATGTATATATGTATCAAAGAATCAGGTAAAAAATTCAAAAAGTGTTTGTACACTCGAGCTAGCCCTGATGGCTACTCCCCTCTTCGGCCTGTCTCTCTAGTTGATCCTCAGCCCTGGGCCGTGCATCACTCCTCTGTGAGTAATTAGGTTGTATGAGTGGCGCTAACACATCTCTATGATAGTGCATCTTGTAATAGGTTGTCTCAGTCACAACCTCTTTGTACAACTTGGCGGATACGGTCTTTCCTTGTGTGGCCACTTGCATCGCCTCTAACTGTTGGCGGCGACCAATCTCCTGATCTCTATCAGTAGTCACAGTCTGCACCTATTGCCTTGCGTGGTCTCTCTCTAGCGTCATAGCCACAACTTGTTGTTTGGCCTGGTCTCACTCAATAGTGATCGCTAAAATTTGTTGGCAGGCCTGATCCCGCTCACCTTTGAGAACCTGCACCTGCTGCTATAACTACTAAATATGTACATCTTAGGGATCCGACCTTGGCGGTGGTGGTTGCACAACCTACTACTGTCTTTCTTGTTGCTGCACTGGATGCTACTGAATGGCAGGTTGTTGTGGAGGCTATTGTCCAACTGGTGGTGCCCCCAAAATCTGCGCATCATGGCCATCTTGGCCATCCTGAACCCTACCTCTGCCCTTGCCTACTCCCCTCCCTCTAGGTCTCCCTTCTGGAGGAGCACCTGTTGGATCTATTAGCTTGCGAGGGGGTGTAAACCATGCATCATAAGTAGGCATCATATGTGTGACTGCCTGGCCTTGGTCGTATGCCTATGGCTGTGCCACCAACTATCATAAACCATCAACCACCTCTAGAGTTGGGATAGTGGGTTCCCATGTGGGAACCTCTCGAGCTGACCTCGCAAAATTAGCTCTATAGGGCATCATCTGGCCTATCCTGCTGCTCGCCAAACTGTTGTACCACCTTGTCTAGCAGATATCTCTCTATGATGGTGTGCTCCTAACCTTGGATGTACCAAGTCTATTTGGTGAAGAAGAACTGTTGCACATCATCGTACCATGTTGGCATTTGTAGCGAGGGTTTCCATCTAAACACTGTCATATCATCAAGTACCCGCTGCCAATACGGGAGTCCATTTTCCCAATGTGCCGTAGGGTGATGGCGCCTCTATACTGCCAAACCACAAGATCATTTGGCTCAACATCGACCATCTGCATGATCGATCAAAGCACAATAATATGCTCCCAAGCCTAAATGTGAAGCAGGGTCGCCCCTGTGCCAATAGCTCTACTATCACAGTAGACAAAGTCATGCATATCATGATACAATGAGGCCAGCGTCACCAGATCCCATGCAAATAATGTCCTCCTATGGAGCATCCTGTTCCATGCTAAGCCCCATCCTGGGCAAAACCCTCTTCTTTGTCGGTTGGAAGTGACCAAACCTAAAATGATGGTTGCAATAATCAATTAGAATGTGGGCACGCAACCTCTATATGCCTCGAGGTCAATCTATGAGGTAACTAGAACAATGGCCTCCATCTCCATCACCTCGTGATAGGAGTTGTATCCAAGGTAAACATCATAAATCACACACTCTCCATGTATCGATAAATGTAGAATCCACTATACATCCTCTAATATCACCATCGCCTTGCCAGTGGGAAGGTGAAATGATGAAGTCTCACTGTGCCATCTCTCGAACAGTGCAATCATCATAGCTAGATGTGTACGAACGACATGCATGTATGCAATGTACCATAAGCCGATCTCTCCCAGGTGCTCCTGGCGCGACTTGGGTAAATCACCCAGTCTCTCCAAAACTATGGGTTGATGCTCACATGACATCAAGGGTGGAATGACCTCCTGCACCCACAAAGTGCGTGACATCAAAATTTGAAAAAACTTGACTCAGTTTTGAATTTTCAGCTCCAAAATCACAATAGCGTCGCTATATTTCAAATTCCAAATTGCGATGCTCGATGGAATTTCAAATTGCAAATCGCAAATCGCATCACCATAAACATATGCATCATGATTTAAATTTTGGAAACCCTAACCCTAATTTTCAAATCAAATTGTGCATTGCCATATACATATGTGTCGCAATTTAAAATTGGAAACCCTAATTCTAAATTGTGAACTGCGTCGCAATATGCATATTTGTCGCAAAAAATCATTTAAGCGTCGCCGATTCTCAAATGGGCATTGCTATATAGTGACACCGCCAAAGTTTAAATTCTAAAGTGCAATAAATGCATCAAAAAGTCAAATTCCAAATCAAGTTTTGAGTTACATACCAGTGGTCCTGAGCCTAGAATCCGCTGGTACTCTTGAACCCAGTTGGAAATCTGTCGTGGGAGCTCTCGTTGTGCCATTTCGTCAGAGGGCTAGAGCTCAAATTGTGAGAATTCCTTAAGGTGTGAATGCACAAGTGAATTGAAAGTGACCCTTCTTGCCCTATTTATGCTAGAAAATTAGGGTTTTTTTCCCTAATTTAACCTTCAAGCTAGGGTTTATCATTATTTTCACCAATTTTGCCAAAATAGAGCTTATTTTGCATCTTTTTTGTATTTTTGGCATAATTCTTGCATCACGGAGCCTTTCTAGATCCCTTGGGCAACTTTTCACCTTTATCGAGAAATCAACCTAAAATTCAAATTTTTTGCACGATTTCTCAAGGGGGCAAGGAATCAACTTTATCCTTCCACTGGGGCATCTAAAAAATAAGATTTTTTTTTTTTTTATTTAAACAACAATTTTTATTCGAAGACAATTAGTCTTTGAACTGAAGTAGTGAGTACCTCGCTTCAAAGAGGGGGAAAATGTAGACACTGAAAAATGTTTTGAATGATATCATACACTCGAATCAAGTATACTAACATCATTTCCTTTCAAACCCATCATCTTTTTGCTTAATTGATTAAATTAGCCTAGCTATTTAATTAATTGCATCATTTTCGTCTATTAACCTAATTCATCAAATTAGGTTAATTCACCCCCTTTCACTCTAGCATTTCACCTCATTGAATTAAATAAATTAAACTATTTAATTTAATTTCCTAAGTCTTCTTATTTAATTAAATAACCGTAAGTTATTTAATTAAATGTCATTTCATCTTTCCCCATTCATTAAATCATTTAATTTAATGAATATCACTTTAAATTCTTCTAAATCCCCTAATTGTATGATTAAACCTTGTTTAATTAACAATTATTTAACTAATCTAATTCCTCCCACTTGCAAAGGATATTCCTCCTTTGCACAATTTAATTTAGTTTTAATTAACTAAATATCCTTTTCTCTCACCCATGAATATTCCAAAGAATATTCTTTCTCCTCCAATCATTTAAGAAAGGGAATATTCTCACAAAGCTTCATGTGCAAGCTAACTTGAAACCTCTTGAGCAAGTTAACTGTTGACCTCTTAAATAGGTCAAAAGTGTGTTTGTTTGGAAGGAATGAGAACCCTTGATTAAATCTCATCTTGCATTCTCACCCATTGATGAGAATCCATGATCCATGCCTCTTCTTTCCTCCATCCTTGACTGTTGATTGATATTTTTGATCTCAACCCTTCATCTCTCATTTGCTTTCCTATAAATAGAACACTATTTGGAGACAAATGGATTGATCTTTCAATTGCAAACAATTTATGCTATTGAATTCACTCATACTCACACTCATACTTTACTCACATTTAGCATATTTTAGCTCATTTTTAGTTGCATATTAGTTTTAAGCTTCCATTAATGGCTTCCATGCATCCATCTTAGCTTGTTTATAAATTAGGGTTTGAATATTTTAGCTTAGAATCTACTTAGATTAGCTTAACAATTGCATACTTAGATCATTTTTAGCACAAAATCATGTTAATTTAGCTTACACCATGTTTTCATCCACATATCACAACAATTTCATTGATTCTCTTTAATAGAATTGATTGGAACAAGTTCACTGATCACGGGATTGGGAAAGGGTCGTTGTTCCACATCAACATGACACCAATTCCAAAATGGGATAAGTTTCAAATGGGTTAGAATAGACATTTTAAATGTTTTCACAGTTCATAATGTTTAGTTTCAATAAATGTTTAGCTTAACTTTCATTTGAATGATATTGTTTAAGATTGAGTATTAGTGGCTATGTTATGCTTCAATTCTTCTTGGATCAAGCGTAATTGGCTCATGCTAGTATCCTTGATCGACATATAGCAAAGATTCCATTTCCCCATTTATAACATTATCAAGAAATAAAATCTTCATGGTTGCAGTCCCATAAACTATTGGTTTGTATTTAAATTCAAAAAAGGAAGTTTTGACATCTTGACTCATACTTGATATTATCTTAAAAAAGGAATAATATTCAAGGAATCTCACCTTCCTCATTCTATGGCTATAGGCATGTTCTTTTAGTTGAATCCCCATAATTTTGAAAAAAATAAGGAGGTTTGGTTTTATTCTTTCTACTATATAAACATAAACTTTCTTGATCAACTATTTAATTTTGGTGGTAGGTGAAATATTAATTTAAAAAAAAAATTATTACCAACAAAATAAAGAAAACAAGATGAGTGATAAATGAGAGAGGGTTTAGAATAAACTTTAATCATAATGGTTGTTGGTTTTCAAATTTGTGCTTTAGTGAATCCTAAATTTTTTTATCAGGTCTTATTCTTGGAAACATTGAGAGATTTGGCCAGCAAATGGGAGATAGGTTTCTCCCTTGCACTTTAGGTTCTACAAGACCTAGGTGGGTTCCCCTTTTGTGCTACTAAATGAAGATACATGACAGAGTTACATCATAGTACCTAGCAGATGCAAAAATTCATACATATGGATAAGGATTCATACAATTGCATACATAAATAACTCATTCTTTATTATCTTTAAGACTCTAGTATGAAGTATGGAATAATTAGAAATAAATTATAGAATGACTTTAGATCTATCAATTTTTTAAAGATTCTAGAAGTGGGAACTGCAAAATATTGGCTGGTGCCTATCATGGGCTACATAATCATATGTTATGCATTTATATCACAATGTTTAAATATATCTTGATGTTCAATTGATGTATTATCACCTTATGATAACATGACCTCCAAAATATTGCAATGAAATTATATTTAAAAATCTATTTGAAACTATAACACTCCCATTATTTTCACGAAAGCATCTACTCTATCCCCTGAATAGAAAAAAATTACTCATTGCAACAAATATGCAATAAAAAAATCCATGCAATCCTTGATTATTTCATTTAAAGAGCATTACATTTCAAAGTTGGAGATAATTACATTGCAGTATGTATTCATACATGCTACAATTAAAGATACAATAAATTTTTCATGTGATGACTTACAATAACAAACCTTCATCCAATAACAAACCTACAATGATCTCCCATTTATAGAGATTTCCTCATTTTCTAGACCCTTTACAAATGACAGAAGACTACATTTGAGAAGGAGAAAACCCAAATTGAATTTGAATGTGACATTTAGCAAAAGATTTGCCCCTTGATTTTTAACCGGCACAAGAGAATATGTCATTGCATCTTTTAATTTCCCTCGATGTTTATCCCTATTTGCAAACTGAAAATAATTTGCATATCTTTGTTTGCTATTCCCATGCATAATTTTCACTTGTGTGAAAAATTATTTTACAAATTAGATAAAATTACCCTTAAGAGCCTTTCCCACTTGATTGGTAGTAAAAAAAATCATTTAAGTCACATATTTTGACTTCCGGAACTCCCCTGCTTCATCTACAACTAATTTGACATTTTGTTAAAGATGTTGCAAGAAACCACTTTCCTCCTATATTTTTCCTATTACCAATTCATTTTTCACTTGCCCATTTGCATTTTGTATTTCATTTTTTATTTGTGTAGATCATTTTTCTCCATGTTTGAAATTTTTAACAATTGCAAAGGGGTTATTTAAAATGATCTTAGGCGATGACTTTATCCCAGTCAACAAATGAAATTTCTATTGCTGAACTTAGTCATTTTAAAGACTCCAAACTCCACGTCATCCAATGCATCAAAATTTTGACTTGCCAAAAGGCCTTCAAGCTAAGATATGTGATGACCTCTTTTCTCCACTTAAAATTATTATTATTTTTTTTAAAATGTGCTTTAAATTTCTCTTCACATGCCAACACCTTTGAGAATTTCATTAGGGAAGGATCATTCAAATTAGATTTGTTAGACGTGTCATTTCTTTACTCATTGACAAGCTCGGGGTTGTAAAAAATATTAAGGCCAAATAATGATAAATTAATATCATCTTAGAGTAATTAGCTTCTTGAATTTGTGATTTTATGTAATTATTATCTTTCACATTTGTAATCATATCTAAATAAAGAAAATTAGTAATGATTGGCTCATTAGATTTATGGAATCTTTCTACGCATGTACCAAAAAATTAGTAATACCATCATTTTCTTCTTCATTATTGGGAGAACATGACTCTCGATTTATATAAATTCTTGTACTTAAATATTTGATCAATATATCATCAAATATTTACACTTGAAGTAAATTTGGGTGTTCATAAGCATTTCTCTCATTTTCTTCCAAATTTATAACATTATCATGAAACTGATCATCACATACCTTAGAATCATTTATTATACTTTCATTTTCATATAGATTCTTGAGTGCATCAACATCACCAATTTTTACTTCTTCAATTTTCAGTACCATTGGGTTATCTACCAAATTAGATGAATATTAGAGCTCATTATTTTCTTCTACATTGTTGGTTGAAACATGTTCATCAACTTCTTCACTTGATTGAATAATATCTCTTCCTTGTCTCTCAAATTATAAATTTATTTTCTCTCCTTCCTTTCCAGTCCTAGTATTCATCATTTCCTTGAGATATATATCTAACATTGTGATTACTTTTAGACATGTAACTTCTCCATGCCCTATTGTGTTATTTAGGAAAACCTAGTCCTATAAGCTTATTTATTCAAAATTTCTTAGAAATCTAAGGACTCAAATATCATGACTTAATTTCTCAATCACCTTTGGAATATCTAATTCAAAACTTTTCATGTATGGTTGGCATAATTGGGCTATATAACCAATGTGCTAATGACTTAATTGTCATTTGTTGGAATGTTTTCAATTACAATTTCTAGCATATCATCAGTATCTTCCTTATGTGCCTTCACAATACTGTCTTGCCCAATATTTGATATACATGTGCTTTTTAATCCACCTTGTTGGAACATTATGTTGATATCCATATTTTTAGTAGTTTGTTATGTAATTTCATTTTTTTTATAGGTTTGGTGATTTCTCTATCAAAGT
>VDFB02378299.1:0-81844 GCA_007258455.2 Sequoia sempervirens
CATTCTACATCGTTTGTGGCATTCTCGGCATCGAACATGAAGATGTTTGTGTAAGATTGTTCATTGAACCCCTTCAAGGGGTTGCAGTCGAAAGGTTCTTCACCCTTCCTAACGCCTCTGTCACCGATTGGGCCACTCTTCGCACTAAATTTGAAGAAAGATTTAAACCTGCTGAAGATTCACATGCTCTATTGGCACAGCTCACCACCATGCGTAAAAAAGCTCATGAACCTATGCACGAGTTTGTGGCGAAATTCAATAAATTGGTGACGCGGATCCCAACTGATGCAAGACCAACGGATCATAACCTAAAGTGCTTCTTCATCAACACTCAACTACCTAAGGTGAGTTTCTACTTACGTAGGGAAAATCTTGTTAATGTTGAAGCAGCCCAGCAATTGGCTACCAGTCTGGAGGACGACATGATCCTTGTTGGAGAAATCAGGATGGGAACCAACGGAAATAAAAGGATGCAAGCCTCAGGGTCTTCGGCATCCAATGTTAGTACTCCCAGTGCCAGCTCAAATTTCACAGATCCCATGGTCCAAAGGTTGGCAAATGAAGTTTTGTCTCTTAAGAAACAAGTTTCAAACAACAACAACAGTAACAACTACAAGGACGTCCCTAGGAGGACTTTCCCTAATTATGCTGGCAACAAAAATCAGAATCATCTCCCAGCACCTCCAGGAAGGCTTGCTCTAGAAGCCCCGCCCGCTAACAATGTTGCGGGGTACTATGAGACGGAACAAGATGATTATGCGCAGCCCGAATACCCTGAAGAAGAAAATGCCAATCTCTTCCAAGAAGAAGAAACTGAACCGGTTGGCGACTCCAAGATTAGCTATTTGCAAATGATGGAAGAAGAAGAAGAGGACGACTTGGTGACTGACACTTACGTTGTTTTTACGCAGCATCAACAAAATCAGCTCAATAAAGCTCAAGCTGTTGTTGTTCCAGAAAAAGAGAAGCCGCCAGTAACAATCACCAAAAGAGGATCCCTCCCTTGGAAACCTAAGAAAGCAGCAAATCCACAAGTAAGTGCACCTCGCTCTCCTTCATCAACTCCTATTATTCCTAAAGCTAATCCTCTCATTCCAAAGACTAGTGTACCTTTTGTGAAACCAATCAGTGAAGTTACGACTTCCAACCTACAAAGTTCTTTCGAGGCTTTTGACATTATTGACCATGCCAAGAAAACCAAGGTTCAAATGTCCGAGGCTGAATACCTCAAAGCCAACCCTGACCAATTTGACAGGCTTGTCAAGTTTGTCAATGATAAAAGAATTTCCCCAAGTCAGGATACACCTCCTGACATCCCAGTTACTCCTAAACCCAAGATATCACAGAGTAACCTTGTATCTAATCCTCCAACCGCCTCCAAATGCATTGATCCATTTTTCATCTCCCTACTTGTAAATGGTTTCAAGCTGACTAACTATATTATAGACTCTAGTGCATCCGACAATGTGATGCCTGCCAAGGTAGCTACTGCTTTAGGCTTCAAAATGACCAAAACTTTCAGTCGTTGTTTTTCCATGGAGAATAAACAAGTGCCATTAATTAGCTAGATCAAAGATGTGCAATACGCATTCGCTGCATACCAAGAGAAGAAAATAAAAATGAAGGTCCTTGTGGCCGATGTACCAGCTTCCTACGAAATCCTCCTTGGATGCAATTTCTACAAAGATGTTGGAGGAGAATTAAGTATGGATATGTCTGAAGCAAGAATACTAGTAAAAGGTGTGATGTAAAAGTTGATCCCTGAAAAAGAATCAAAGTTTTCATTTGCCAAATCAGATGATCCCAGAGCTCAGTTTTTGTTTGAATCATCAGGCGTGGGAACTTACTATCTACAGATGAATGAAGTAGGGGAATCCTCGACTCAAAATGAGTTAGAAAATGATGATATTTCTTCCACTTCAAATGAGACGTCGTCAGGTGATTTGTCTATCTCCAACCATGAATCTTAATGGGATGATGCTATGGTATCGGTGATCCGACAAATCTTGAGTAAGCAAAGGATGCAATCCTACTTATTCACCTAGTCACATGACTATTTTGGAGAGTCTCAAAAAAGAGTTGGGACACTATTTTGAGCCTTGTTGAAGAACAATTTTGCAGATATATTCTGGTCCATGTAAGTTAGAGAGGCATGTTTGTACATATTCAGTTTGTTCATAGATTTTTTTTTTTATTTTTGGTATGTGGATTCCTGCCTTTTCCATTGATGTCAAAGGGGGAGTGTGGGACAGTGAAAAATGCCTTATTCATCTCAGGGGGAGTTGTGTTTTGAAGATTTGAAGGTTGGTAGTGTATTCATGTTGGTACTGATTTTGATACTTAGTCATTTTTCACTAAGTGTTGCCATCAATGCCAAAGGGGGAGATTGTTGGCAAGAGACACTGCACAAGTCATCTGGTGTTGTCATTGATGGAAATCCTAGTTATTTATCCTATTCGTACTTCATTATTTGCTTGTACCAAAATTTAGATTGAAGTTTAGTGATTAATTGTTAAAGCTTTTAAAATAGAGCATCTAACATAATTGTGTTCATCGATTCATATGTAATTTTCTGTTATCATTGTGGATCTCAGGGAAGTTTTTTTGATGTTTGATCTATCCTATCTTTGAATCATCAAGCCTAGTATTGATTTGTGTGCAAGTTAGAAGATCCGGTTGATTGATTTTTTGTTTAACAGTGTAAGAAGGATGACTAAGTGAATGTAGCGTGTTGCGGATATTTGAGGAGTAATTTTTTAAGGTGTTTCATGTTTGAGGATTTTGTTTTGGGTCCTCACTATGTTGTGGCTGACTTTGGTTAGTTCACATTAATAATTGTTTATGGATTGAGCTGATAGTTTATACATATTTTTTATTTTGTAAAAGCCGACATGTAATTGATGTAATTCCTAATTGTGGATATATATAAGAGATTGTTTATATCATTTTGGTGTGTGATGCGATGTGTTGCAAAAGTTAGAAGAATTATTGATCGATTGTGTATAGTTTTTTTTGAGTAGAAAGAAGATTAGTGATCTGAATTAAAGCAGACAGAGTTTCAAGAGTAGAATAGCAGAATTAAACATAGTGTGAAGAATTCTTCAAATGTGCTTAATTAGAACTATAATCAAGCATTAAAGCATATGCTATTTTCTCAGTTCAAATCCTCTGGATGTAATCCAAAGATTTTTGTAAGACAGCGAGTCTTCCTTTTTGTATCTGAGCAGTGAACTTTAGGCAGTGTGCCTGAATGCATGTGCATTCCCCATTTGTAAACACTTATATTGAGTATACTCATATTGTGGATTGACCTCCACTATTGTTTTTCCCCTAATAGGGTTTCCATATAAAAAATCCTTGTGTTATGGTGTTGTGGTTGATTGCTTTGTGTTCTTGCATCTTTCTTTTGCTTCAATGCTATAAGTGGTTTAAAGACCAGGTTAATAAACTTAAATTTTGCTGAACACTGATTCAGCCCCCCTCTCAGTGTTCCTTGATTCCAACATGATGATGTCTCTAAAATATTCTCACATGTCACCAAAACCTTGGAAGATGATGCCACAAACCAATCAAGAACATGCCCAATGACAATAGGAGGTGACAAACAAGGTACCATTGGAAACTGATTCTGAACATTCTCTAGAGACTGAGATGGAGTGACAATAGTTGTACCACAACTATCATCAAATAGGAGGGATATACCCTCAAATGTGTCTTCCAAGTCAGAAATGTGAGATTCCATCAACAATGAACCAATGTCCAAAAAATACGAATCCCAATTAGGAAGACAATGAAATACTTGTTGTAATGAATAATTGGATGTGCTCAGTGAATCATCAACACAAGATGAATGGTCCTACTAAACAAGAATGATAGGAGCCTCAATCAATGACTCCGCACAATGAGTCACTGAAGGTGAAGGTACATCAACTATCCCTGATGGAGAAGAAGGAGCATTTGAAGAACCCCCATCATCCTCATCTGAAGATTCAAAGTATTCAAAAACTTCAAACTCCTACATAGCAGCATGATCATAGGGTATCCTATCTAAAAATGAAGAGGCACAAGAAAATCTAAAACATGATCATCTGGGAATAGCTGAGTATCAGGATCTCCATGTATTTCCAAAATTTTAGTTCAAAGAATATGAGGACACTCAAAATGATCAATAGCATTCAAAGAGGTGTCATCAATATGCATTACAATAGCTCCTAGGACATGATCCCTTTTGCAATTCCATGAAAATTTCTTACTATTAGTACCAGGAAGGGGAACAAGATTATATAAATGTGGCAACAAACGAAGCCATCTAAGATGTTTTATGATACCATATCTCCATTGTTTATAGTTTCCCCTTTTCAACATAATCACAATAGGATGAAATGAAAACCCCATAATCAATTATGACAAATCTCCAAGAATACAAAGACATTAACCTTCAACAACAATCAAAAACTCCCAAATACTACAAATGAAGCCTTCTCAAAATACTTTAGGAAGCATTAATGCAAAAAAGCTTGAGAATCTTGTGGACACAGAAAAAGTATCCCTTTTTCTTTGCTTTATTTGGGAATAATTGATGATAAATTGAACTTAATGAGGCCTTGATTTGGTGTTGTGAGGTGTTTTTCACATCCACACTAGGTCTTGGACCCTTGCAAACTAAATAAAATGCATCTAATGATGTCTTGTAAAGGTGTTGTAAATGAATTTCACACTTTTCTAAACTCTTATTAAGCATTTAAGTTTAATGTATCCATTTTCCCCTTAATTCAATGTAGCCATTTTCCCCTTAATTCAATGTTATAAAATATATTTAAATGCATTCACATTAATCTAAAAGGCTTGTAAATTGAATTTGACTTTAATATAGTGTTGTAATGTGTCCTACACATTCACATTGGATGTTGTGCCTTTCTAGGTTAAGTGGACCTCATTTTAGTTTTGTAAAGTGTATTTAATCACACTTTCACATTGAATTATGTGTCCCAAGCCCTAATTGACCTTTACATAATAATTAATAGGCCCTTATGGCCCCATATTACACATCCCTAGGCATAATTTGATCGAATACCCGATGGAATCAACATAAAAACTAAAATTATTCATTCCACAACAATCCAACAGACAAAAGAGCCCCTATGGGATTAAGTCGCCCATCTGGATGAATGAGTCCCATCCAGGTGGGACTAAGTCACCCATCTTGGCGACTTAGTCCCATTTGGGCTATTTTTGAGGTTCAAGCGGGAAAAAATGGATTTTAACCTTATTTTTCCTTCATGTTGTCCTTGGGGATCAAATTAATCAGAAAATTAGGTGGATTGCCTATAAATACAAGTCTCTAAACCCTAATTCATAACTCATCATCATTCATTCATCATTCATCATATCCTCAAGTCAAGCAAGCTAGGGTTTTAGCATTCTAAGTCATCAAGATAGCTTCCAAGGAAATTCAAGGGAAGAATCTTCATCTATTGCTGTAGAAAATCAAGATTCTTCATCATGAAAAGTATTTAACTCCATTATTTCATGCTTCATTACATTATTTCTTCATTTTGGTTTAATTTCCTAAAAAGGGGTTTGACCTAGGAAAACCCCCATGCCCTAACATTCAACATTTCTCTTTCTTTCTTTGTGTGTTTGTAGAATTAAGTGTCTTGAGGGTTTGAAAATCATTGAAGATTAGGTTGAAGACTTGTTGAAGACATCTCCTTGTTGACCTAGTCAAAATATCAACAAAAAGTCACTTTTAGGTCCAAATTTGACATTTTGAGAATTAAACACCTGGAGGAACAAAAAGAGTAGATCATGGGCTTCTATTTCCACTTTTGGATTTCAAAAATTCAGAAGTGTACTAAGTCACCAACAATGGAGAATTAGTCCCACTTCTAGGCCCGAAAAGTGTTTTTTGTAGATTTGGACATCCATTTGGTTGAAACGGGCTTCAGAATAGTTTTTCTAGATTTGGGACTAAGTCACCCAAATTGGCACAAGTGTCCCAGTTGGATTCTGCATCAAGTTTTTTTAGGATTTTAGACCTTCATTTCATTCTCTTTCAGCCTCCAGGTGCACACCTTCAGTGTCATCAATTTTTGTTACAATTTACTTTCATTTCTAGGTGTTTTTGAATATCACAATGTGTTTTCAAACATCTTGCATTTCTTTAGTTTTCATTTAGTAATCAACATCTTTCTTCAATTTTTTTCATTTAAGACATTGCATTTAGGTATATTTCATCCATATTTACATTAATCTTGAGTGTAGACATTGCCCATTTTGGCCCATCTTTCTCCTTTTAGGTGAAAAACCCTAGAAGTGCAAGAAAGCCATTAGGAGCCAAAATCTTTGTTTACAAATATAAAAAAAATGAGCAAAAAAATGAACAAATTACTTGGTTCCTGTGCCAAATCACCAATCCAAATCACTCGCCAAGCACACAAGCAAGTTAGCCTCCTATGAGACTTGTTCAAAACAATTAAAGGCACTGCAACTCTATTTAAAGAGAAAAAAATGACCCACCGCTGTCAATTTTGGATAAATGTTCCCTCAAAACCAACTTCAAGATATGGGGGCCCACCTCCACTTCAGCTGCAAAAGCCCTAAATAAATATTTCATTGCAAAACTTTAGAAAATGTAAAGTTTGAAAAATTCACGATTGCAAATAGGAAAAATTGGTGCAAACTAAGTAAAAACGCCCCTCTCCAGAGATTCACAACCATTCTGAGTGATTGAAAATGCAGCTTGGTGCACTCCTTCTGGGGAAGTGGCTTGCAGAATATTTCTAAGTTTATTCTAGGACATCCAAATCCAAGCCAACAACAAATCTCGGCCAGCTCAGAAAAAATGTGCTTCTTCTCAGCAAAAAATGACAGCAAGCTAGACAAGTGTGCCCTTGGGAATAGATCTCAGAGGAAAGACATTCCCAATAGATGCACAAAATGTCATCCTTGATTGATGATCAGCTTGCAGATGCGGTACATACTCTACAATCAACAATATACAACTTCCAATCGCAAAAAAATCACATTGCAATAGACTCTTTTTGACTTCTGGTGTGCATCCCACAACAACCTTTATATAGATCGATAGGAAAAGTGTAATTTTTAATAGTGGTATGATTTGTCTTTTACTCCTAGAATAATGATATGGAAGAATGGCCCAATATCATAGCCCAAAATATTCTTCTGCTATTACCCAATATCTTCAATGCAAGGTAATCAAACAACAAAGGAGTGATTATATAATGCCAAATAGATTTTTATGCGCTCAAATCTTCATGCTGCCTGTGTGAAGGCACTCAATAGCATCTAAGAAATGAATCATGCCTCTTCAAAGGATGAATAACAACCACAATTTTAAACACCTCCCAACATAGAATCATAGAGAAAGGTTCTATTGACAGAGATTCCAAGCCTTCAAATGTGCCAATAGCAACAATATATCACTACCTTCAAATCATGGCTGGTCTTCAATCACTCTCCAAACAACAACAATCAAATGGAGTGAACTGTGCCTCCTCCACTGGTTGAAATCACTGCTTCCAAATGAAGTCCACCCCCCGAATCGTGCCTAGAAAAATGGTGCCCTCCAAAGATCAAATTCATGGGCAACAATCACAAACATCAGGAAAAAGAAGAATAAAAGGCAACTTTGAAATTTAAATTTTTTTCAAATGCCAGAAAAAATATGATCTCAAAACTCTCTGATGAAAACTCTCAAGGGAAGGGTTGCAAAACGGTTTTCTTTAATACCATGTTGGTGTCATCCACCTCCAGGAGCACCATCTACAAAAATAACCTTCACAGAAAATGAGAGAGGCAACACAAGGCCATTTCACGAAAAAAAGAGTGAATAAATGAGATAAATTACATAGTATACAATGGTGCCTTATAAAGGCATGAAAATATGTGGTGGGTATAAAACTTCCTGATACGGGAAACAAAACTACCCAAGAATAATTAAATGCATAATCATGCCTAAGTTAACTTAAGCGAGTAAATGGTAAAAATCAATTACTCCAACAACAAAAAATATGATGATTCATTCTTCAAAAATAACTTTTGTCAATTAGGTTTCTAGACAAAAGAATTGTTTTGAAGAAATATAATCAAATATGATACTCATGTGTAATCAAATTTAGAAGGTGCAAATGTGTATTTTGAAAAAAATATAAAGCTCATTGTAGAGTTCCCCATGTTAATGTGTTAATCATTAGGGGTTAACACATTTGTAATTTATTTTCAGCTTAGATGGTTACAATAGTTAAACCATTTTCCTTGCTTATGAATTTTAATGTAAATATTCCTTTTCTATGTATAATTCAATATTTTAATGATGTGTTTTGTTATAAAGAAGCATTGGTTAGGAGAGAGGTTTGTAATTGTTTTGGTTGTTTAAAAGGTTGGTTATCAATTATAAATTTCTTCTTCTACATGTTGAATAGGAAGTAAAAGCTGAAATCCATAGTTGTGATATTTCACTTCTTTTGTAAAATCTCCTTCCAATTTTTTTGTTAGTTTTTTATTGATCCTTAAAGATCATTTATTGTAGTCAATATTAGTGCTAGCCTATGTGATATTAAATGTGGTCCATGGATATTAATATTCATTATTTTGGATGATTTAAATATTAGTACCATTTACATATGTAGAAGCTATATTGATTATGAATGGTAACTATTGAATAAACATATGAGAAATTTTTCCACCTATGATAGTCAATAAGGAAGGTAGGTTTATGATATTGGCTATGTTCCACGACATTTTGGGGACATGGATGGGGGGACAACAGGGGACGCATTTCTGGGACATTTCCTAGGGGGCCATTTTTAGGGGATGGTAGGGGATGATGACATACAAAATACATACATACATATATATATAATTTATTAATATACTATAGAGAGAGAGGGAAAGAATGAGAGATATGTCAATAAATTAATAATTGATTACAACAATATATCAATATGTAAATAAACCACGAGAGCAGTAGTATAACAACATAATAAATATCATTAAACTTATTATTGTAGCCAATGATCTGGGTATGTTTGTATTTCATTGGGAATCAATATAAATTAGATTTTGAAGGAAATGTCTGCTGCTGTAATCAAATCAAACTTATATCACACCTGTAATACAATGTATTTAGACTTGATATAATGTAAATGAAATTAGATATGAGGTTGAATGTTTCATATTTGTTGATGCTATGATAACAATTATCATTTCTATGTTTTATGCAAATTATTTGTCATTAAAATTCAATCAAACACAAGCATAAACATTCATAAATTAGAACTTAGTCACTTTGCACGCCAAGTATTTGAAAAAATGTCAAACAACCCAAACTAAAAAATCACCTTAGAAAGGAGGACGAAATATTTAAAAAATCAAAATTTTAAATGTTTTTTAACCCAGGAAGCTCCTTGCCCACGAGGGATGGCTAGTTGTCCCCGGTACAATGAGGGATGTTTCCAACGTCCCCCATCCATACTGGGGATAGGGAAACGTCTCCAAAGGGCAGGGGACATTTCCTCTTGTTTTCTACTAGTTGGGCTATTTCGAGGACGATTGGTGGAGGTCCCCTTTGCATCCCCCTGTCCCGGGGATGACAGGGGATGAGGACAGTGGGTTTTGGGGCAGGGCACGCATGCCCGTGTAACATAGGGTATTGGTACTCCAAGCAAGTGTTAAGAATAGTGATTGTTTCATTGCATATTTATTTACAATCATGTCTACATTATTTACTAATGGCATATTGTCACTACAAATTCATGTAAGAACAACACATGTGATAGAATTGATATTTGAATGTTGGAGGCACTATAGACCTATATTCATGAAAATTTGTACAACCAATACATAGTGAGAAAAAAACTTAATAGGTTACAAGATTAGTAAGGAAATACACAATAAAATGATGTTAAACAAGATGTACCTTCTTCTAGATTTTCAACAAAGCAAGAATATAAAACCAAAAATACCCTTGAATAAAGGTGTTGTGTTGTATAGGAAAAAAATTGCATCTAAACATGTGACCCAAAAATGCCACCAACTAAAGTCACCAAAATAGGAATCCATTGAGTCAAATTTTTTTACTTCATTAAAAACCATTGTGAGAGTTTGGGAAAAAATATAGGAAAATATGGTCTTGGTTATAAGGGTTTTATTTAATCTTATGTTTCAACATATTCTAAACCCATAAAATTTGTATCAAGGGGGCATATGAATAAATATCATGTTGAGTCTTCACTTGTTGATGATTCTTGTGCAATTCAAAAATATAATCAACCAAAAGTAATATGTACTAAGTCCAATAATATCCAAATTTTCTCCCATTGGGGATGTCAAGGTCATCTTTCTAGTAATGACTTTGATATACACCGTTGTACATCATGTAGTTTGTATGCTCTTTCTGCCAAGCATTGTT
Organism: Sequoia sempervirens; assembly: GCA_007258455.2. Classification (NCBI taxonomy): domain Eukaryota; kingdom Viridiplantae; phylum Streptophyta; class Pinopsida; order Cupressales; family Cupressaceae; genus Sequoia; species Sequoia sempervirens. Next base: position 10,433 of record VDFB02378299.1, read on the forward strand.
ATAGTTATGTATTAGGTCCACCTTCAATGTCTATGAGGTATATGCATTTTGGTTGGATAGATCATTCTAGATGGAGATCCAAGGTTGATTTGTTAACCAAATCTTATAAGAGAGTTCGATCTACTATTGATGAGGAAAATGTGCCTACTCATAATGGTGATATTATTATTCCTCATAATTCTTCTTATGATGATGTGGATCTTATTGAGCCTACATTAACTACAATTAATGTTGATATTTTTGATATGCCACTTGGTATATTTATAAGCCACCAATTGTTGAGAAGATTGAAGAATTGAATCTACTTCCCATGAAGAATAATTTTGCTAAGTAGTGTGATTGTGTTGAGATGGAAATAGAAATATTACCTCTGAATCTCAACAATTTTATGCAAGAAGTACTCCTAAACCTAGGCACAGAGCAAAGACAAAGCATGTCATACAAAGGAATGAAAATGGAAATAGAACTATTCAGATAGCCACTCCTACAATTGATAAAGATAGACATGAGATAACGCCTAACGAGTATAAGATCACAAGTATTAATCTTGGACACTCATCTTGGCAGCAAGAATTAGATGAAATAAAAGTAAATTTGAATGCTACTGTTGCCAGAGTACATAAATATAAACAAAAGAAAAGAGAATTGAAGGAACGGGTTGCTACCTTGGAACACTTTATCAAGTCATTGACTTTATCTAGTTGAGAACGAGCAGAACTGCCCCAACATTCGGTGTTGATGTCACAAGAGCAAGTGGATGCCATTGTTGTAGTTTGTCATAAGATGAATATATTTGAAGAATGGATTGAATACTGGGTAAATCAAGGAGGTGAATTTATTACAGATGCAATAAGAAAGTTCAAGGAAGCATATCATCATTAAGAGAAATTGAAAATATTTGAAGATGAATGTAAAATTTTCCAAGAACAGGTCATAGATGAAAGGCGAAATATATAAATTCTCATACAATCAGACATCCAGGAGTTAATACAAAATAATTTAATATTAGGACATAAAGCCTCATTTCCAGGAAAATGGAAGAAACAACTAAAATGGGAAGGTGACATGATAATGCAATGCATTGAAGGATTTGAAAGAGTCATTGTTAAGTGTAGAAGACTGATTAGTGAAAATCAAGAATTTATTGAAATATTGACACGTCAAGGCTTTGATTCTCAAACATTAGGATAGGAGGGAAAGGAAGCCAAATATTTCAAGGAATGGATAGAAAGGATAAATAAAGATCCTGTTCAATTGCTGAATGAGAGGTTATTGATGAAATAATATAGTTCAAAAATGTTATAGTCAAATATGAAGCATACAAAGCGCAGAAGAATGACATCATACTTCAAGCAACTGAAGAATATACCAAGCTCAAACTCACTTGGAGAGCAATACAAAGAATTTCAAAAGAACATATACATCAAGTATTAAAGGCTTTCCGAGAATATCAATTAAAGAAAGAATGAAGAATCCTGGAGCCAGAGTCATAAGCGAATATGGAAAGAACTGGATGCCAGATACTAAAAATATAATGAATTTTATTTGTTGTTTTAATTTTAAATTTGTAGGTTGATCCCGATCCCGGTAGGTGTTTTTCATTCCGGTTTTTTGAGAGGAAGCTGGCAACCTTGATGGAGATAAAGTGTTCATGCTGAAGTATGAAGAAAAGTGTTGCTACATACAAAGTCAAAGAATTGACTTATTCTAGAATGTTCTTGATGACAGTTTGCCACGTGACACATTTTTATTTGATGTTTTTGATTCTCTGGATAAAATTTTAAGTTGGAATTCTGAGTGCCTTGTTTTTATATAGGCCATCTCCCCCGACATTTTTATTTTAAGTTCAGAATTTGTGGATGTTAGAGGAGCAAAAGCTTCTTTTAAGTTTTGTTCTTTTTTCCTGTTTTCTGAACCATTCCGGTGTAAAAATTTGTATGCACGTAGACATTAATTGATATCAGAGCTTTATGGATAGGTACCTGTTGATGGTGCCAAGTTGACCCACAACATATAGGTAAGATAAAAGTGAAATATCTCACCTCTCCTAAAAAAGAAAATCAACAATCAAAGTGATCACCTCCCAAGGTATTTGATGTTGGTTCACAACGTTGCTATTTCACAAAGTGGTCAATATGGCTGTAATGTTCAAGGGGCTTGCTAGTTTTGAGCTTCTGGATTGTTATAAGATCAAACATATATTTAAACCTACTTTAACCGATGGTTTTAAAGAAATAGAAAAAGATAGATCAAAGCTTTTAAACTGAAGAGAATGTTGATTCATCCAACTAATCAGACTTGTTACCTTCCAAGGAATTCCTAAACTGAAACTGCAGAATAAAGCTAACTTGTAATTAATACAAATTTTCATTCATTCACAGTGCAAACTTTAACAGTAGATTGCAAATCATCATTTAAACAAAACATAAGATAAAATTTCATTCCTTGTTCCAAATCAAATAATTAATCCAAGATAAATACCATTCTGGAGCACAATATGAAGTAGATTTAAATCTAGTTGCTTCTACTGTTGGTGAAATAGATAAACATTTACAAATTTGGCAAGATCACCAGTGTACAAAAAACCCATGTCTTCGAATTATCTCCATCTATACTATAAAAACCTGGAGGATACATCACCTCCTACTGCTAAACTTAACTCCTACTTTACTTATGCTCTCGAGTCTATCTACCTTCTAACCCTAACCTGCTAATTCTTAACCAAAAGGAAGAAGATGAAAAGGAAGATCTTATTACCAAGAAAAGAGATGTAGCTATCCTCTTTTCCTTTACAAAGAGGCAAAAGTGCCATATATACACGTGCGCCCAAAAATGCGTTGGCCCCATTTTAGGGTTTACAAAAAAAAAGTCAGTTCTAGAGAGGTTTGAACAAAGTCAAGAATGCATTAAATGCATATACTCTATTCATGTCGACGAAAGATCGCTCCCAGGCATGGTTTCTAGATATTTTACAACCGTCATCATTAACTCGCAGCCTTCGAGCCCGCCATTAAGACTCCACACATTTCATCCTCGACCTCAGAAACTGCTCTTGCAAAGCTGCTTTGAATGCTTCAGGGGTATCTCCATTCATGTCCACCTACTCTTGCCAGTGAACATTGTAGGAAAATGTGTCTCAAACTTACTGACGTGAAACCTCTGAAAAAGAAAAGTCAATGTGACATTCTTTCTATTTGTCAACTAGCAGTTGTGTAACCTTGTGGAATGCTTAGGTCATTGAGATCTTGTTGCTGTCTTACCGATTGGAGCTATCGCTAAGAATTTTCTATCGCTGTGAGCTTTCCTACCTCTCTTCGCCCAAGGAGATCTCTTGGTGACGAGTGGAGTCAGGGAGAAATGTGAAATTTCAGAATGACTCATCTCGACAGTGTATGTCTCACCGACGGTTATTCATAAGGATGTCTTTGGTGTGACATGGAGGCTCCCTAAGACTTCTTGCCGACAGTTGTAAGGTATGCCGATAGTGTCAATGTAGCATTGTAGCATCGGGGAGACACGGCTAGTGTCTCATCGATATGTGATTCTGCTTGAATGACTTTTGACCGTCTGAAGATCCTATGTGGTATGTGTTCGACCAATCAGAGGAGGTTGAAGGCGAACTATTGGAGGTTAGATTAATGCGGCTGTTCCTGAGCTTTCCTCTTGGCCTGGAACCTTCACGGGTTGAATTCCTTGAGAAACAACATTAGATGCTCTCGACATGCTTTAACCCTGCAAAACAATGCCTTCATTAGTCCTCTAAAGCATAGCAACATCATCATTCATCCTACTTTTCATATACCTTTCATTCAATTATACCTAGCAAAAAGAAACTCAACTCTGGCGGAGGCGGAACTAGATCCGAACCAGAAACATACTTACCTTTAAAACTGGTGGGGGTGGGGCCAAAACAAAATCGGAACCGAGACTAGAGAAAAACATGGAAACGAATGCAAGCAGGATTGGAACAAAAAAATGATTCTGGGCGAAACACAATGGGGGCAGAAGTGGAACAAAAACTAGACCCCAAACTTTCTCCAAATTCAAGGTTCGGTTTCCATCCTGGCTCTGCCTCTGACAACACACAAAGGAACTACAAAAAAAAGATGAAAAAGGAAAAGGAAGGGAAGAAAACACCCCATGACCAAATGAAGGAACAAAACAAGAAAAAATGCAATTGGGGGGGACGGGATCGAACCAGACAAAACTTTCGAAAAAGTTCTAGAGTTAGTTTGATGTGTGTTCCACTTTCGCCAAAACAAACAAAATTGGTGAAACCGGGACGGATTGAAACGAGGAAAACTTTCAAAAATTCGAGAGTTTATTTTTTTGCATCTTGCTGCCAAAACAAACAAAGATGGCAAGCTGAGGGAACATGGAAACTAGAACTTGGAAGAAGTTCCAAAGTTCGATTTTGGATCCGTTCATCGCATTAGAACAAAGATGACACACAACAAAGGAAACTGAGGCCAGAACTGGAGGCGGAACGAAATTAGAACTTGGAAGAAATTCCAAAGTTTGGTTTCTGTCCCAGTCCCACGTCTGCCAGAACAAAACAGAAAATGCCCAGGGCAAAAAACAAAAGGCCAAAGGAAACAAAACAGATAAGAGGGGGACCTATTTTAAACAAGTTTAAAATGGGGTGGTTATGGAAGGCATAACACTACCTATGTAAGTATCTTTTGTAGCTGGTTTTGTAAGTTTGGCCGAACAAGACTGTATGCTGCACCATTTAAGGGTGCATACAAAACCTACTCAGTGTCCATAAACAAAACCCTCTCTCTTTAAAAGCTTGCATTGTTTTATATGTAGTTGTGAAGCAATCTGGTGAAATATAAAGTGGTTTGCTTTGTTTCGATGAATTCTTTGGGGCATCCATGGAGAATAACTGGGAGAAACTTTTATTTTTCTATATTTTTTATGTTATGTTTTAGAATAAATGTTTAATATTTTTGAAAATGTTCCAAAAAATATAAGTGAATGGAAATAGTTTTGTTGAAAATATTTTATTTTCCATGAAGTTTCTGAATGCTTAATGCTAAATCTACTTAAGTGATGGAAATAATTTGTGATTATTTATGAAATATTATGTTGAATCTTTCAATTTCATGATGTTATTTGATGAAGAAATGAAGTTTTATGTGAAATGTTTGTAATTCTTTGTAAATCTAGAAATAATCGTAGTCCCTTTGAGATTAATGCCAATTATCACATCGTTACCCGAGAGTGACCCTAGTGAAACCATGACCTAGTTATCAAAGACTTGGGATTGAATAGAAGCCAATATTTACTCTGTGAATGCAAAATTTACCCTTAGGTTGTCTTTGTTCCATATCTTTCAATAAGGATAGGCTCTTCACGGTCTTGTCTGTGGAGATTTTATTCGACTTGTTTACTATGAGTAAAATCATTGTCAACAAGAACTGGGGCTAGAAGGAGGGCCCATTGTTGTTATTTTTGGTTTTTTTAGGGTTTAAACTAGATTTTCATAGAACCACTAGATCTCGGTCTAGTGATCCTCGAGTGACCTTAGTTGAGCTTAGTAGTCGGACATCGTCTAGACCTCAAAAGTCTGCAAGTTTAAGTGTAAGTCCAAAGAATCCAAGCATTTTCACACCATCGCCTCCTGTAGTGATGGCATTCTTTAATGTGAAGTCACCGATTCAATTTTCCGTATATAATGATTTACCAAAAAATCCTGACAAGTTGTGTCCTAAGTATTATTTCCAGAAAGATGCTGAAGAACATATCAGTATATTCAAAGATACATGTTTTCGAGCAAGAATTCAACATGAAGATGTTGTGTGTTGATTGTTCCCATATAATTTGAGTGATGAAGTTTACCAGTGGTATATCAATTTGCGTCATAATTCCATCAGATCATGGCAAGACATGAAAACTCAATTTTTAGCTAGGTTTAGAACACCAACTGATCCTGCCTTGTTATATCACCAATTCGCTCAAATCAAGAGGTTTGAGGGAGAACCTATAACCACTTTTAATGACATATTTCAAAAGGCTTATTCTAGGTTACAAGCACCTTATGTAGTGGATAATTTGTCTACTATCATAGTTTATTATACAATAGTCAATCCTTTAACTGCTATGTTTGTGAAGCGAAGAGCTAATCCTCCCACTACTCTACCAGAAGTCTATGCTGAAGCCGTAAGTGTAAATTTAGAAATGAAATATCTTGGAAGTGGATCATCCACAAATGATAGAAATAGATTGAATATTTACCCTACCTCGAACGCAAATGGAGTCCCTATAGTTCATCCCATGACTCCTAATGTTTATCCTTCAATGGTCCAGAATGGGACATTTCCTCAAAATACTTTCTTTCAACCAGGAAATAGTCAAGCTTTAGTCCCTCACCCTAGTCCAGCTATTACAGAGCTATGTCCTAATGGAAACTCTTTTTTCTCACAAACTCAAGAAAATCAAAATGTCAAAATTTTTGAGGAAAAGGAAGAAATGAAAGAAGCTACAACTCAAATCAAAAGATTGACCACAGAGGTTACACAGTTAAGAAATAAAAATTTCTATTCTCAGATTAATAATCAGAATTCTCAAAATCGAACGTATAATATTCCCAAGCCACCTAGACCATGGAATACACGCCCTAATAATTGGGGAGTATCAACACCTTGAGATAATCCTGATTCAATGAATGAAATGTTTACATCAAAAGTGAACTTAGAGGACCTTGCAATGAATAATTGGTGTAGAATTCATAATACAAATGCTCATGCTGAAGTGGATTGTTCACAATTTAAAATCGCTTCAGATATTTTCCTTGTTGCTACTCATTCTAATGAGCATTGTGATTATCATCCTCCTAAAGGAAATGAATTAGTTCAGGTAGGATATGACTTTGCTTTAGTCCTGGAAAGTTATGAATGTTTCAAATTACCTTCAATTATTATAAGTCATGCTCATGAATATGAAGGTGATAATTCAACTATGACGTTGGATACATATACTTTTCCTTATTAGGATGAAAATGAGCCTCAAGAAGAAATGGATGAAATACATGCCTTTCAACAGTATCAAAAGGGACATAATTACAACACGAGGAACAACACTAACAGTGGAGGTAGATTCAATGGGCCTTTAACAAAATCCATCCTGCCTAACAACTTTAACACTCTACCTGATGATAAATCAAATAATCCTGGGTTACCCAAGGTGACCTCTCACTACAATCCATCAAATGTTTCGAAAGGTGAAAAGATAGATTCCGCCAATCAAAAAAATTTGACTAATTATTTAGCGAAATAAATTAAGAAGGTAAAGATTAGCCTTTCTCTATTAGAATTGCTTAAGACATCGATGATCAAGAAAAATTTCTTAAACACTTTAGAATATTTTCCTAAAGAAAGCAAATCCAAGGACGTCCAAGTGAAAGATAGTCAAGCTAGAGCGAAAGATAAGAACATAGTTCCCATAGCAGATGCACAAGTAGCCTTTTATAAAGGAAAGATAGAGTCCCCACCATTTTTGCTCACTTTGAGAATATTTGGTAAGAATCTTCAAAATTTCTTAGTAGACTTTGGAGCTTCTACTAACGTGATACCGTTATCAATATGTCAAACATTGGGGTTAACTCTTGGAATTTTTTTAAAGAAAGTCACTCAACTAGACAAGACGGAGGTAAACGTAGTAGGAGAGTTGACTAATATTCACATGCAATTGGCTTCTAATCCCAAAATCCAATACTATATTGACATTCAAGTTGTGGAGATACTTGATACCTATGGTATGATTTTAAGTAGAGATTGGTCTAAAAGATTAAATGGATACATGGCTATCAACTTTTCACACATGTGGTTATCATGGAAAGGAGTGCCTAACCAAATTAGGATTGAAAGAGAACCTCATATGAAATACATGATCACAGACTATAATTAGAAAAATGAAGTTCTATATATTGACGTAGAACTAGGAGTTTATAAAATACACAATTTAGGAGTTAGAATTGAGGAAGTTTTCACTTGTGATGCTAAGAAATCTAATGAACTAATTCCTAGAACATATGTTTTAATCAAATTAGATTATGATTCTTCTGAGGAGGAGAATAGTCCTTATGATAAATTCCAAAAGAATATTATTGCAAAAGCTCAGGAAAATAATAAAAGTAAAATTTCACTAAAAAATTTGTTGTTGCAGGACTGGTGCAAATTAAATAATGTTGTACATTCATAAAACAACTGTATGATGTGTCTGGAGATAATCCACAAAATCGAGAATCGATATTGTCCAAAACATGATGATGTCAAAAGAACTAAATCAAAAATGTGTAAAAATGAAGATCAAAACATACAGAATGAAAAGATTTGTACTATGATGTCAAAAAATGGTAAAAAATTGAATACAAATGATCAAGCTTGGATTCTCAAATTTGATGGATCAAAATCAAAACAAGGAATTAGAATCGGAGTAGAACTTATCAACCCGCAAGGTAATTCCTTCCTTGCTACATATCGATTGCAATTTCAGTGTACTAACAATGTGGTAGAATACAAAGCCCTTACACATGGTTTGATGTTGGCAATCAAGAAGAAAGCTAGAATCCTTAAAGTGTTTGGTGATTCAAAATTGGTAGTTAAAAAAGTTTGAAAGCAGTATATTTGCCACTACAAAAGATTAAATCCAACTATCGACACAAAGAATGGGATTTAATTAAATATTTTGATGCATTCAATATTACTCATATCCCTAGAAGATTCAATCAGAGAGATGATGCCCTAGCTATTGCAACTAGTACTTTGGAACCTTTAGAAACCTCAGATCTGAAAAGATTCATAGTTGAATTGGTACAATTACCCTTAGTTCCTGATAATGTTACAAACTTACAAGTGTTTGAAGATGATCGACACATATTGGAATTCATTACTAATTCTGGTATTTTTGAAACACAAATTATTGAAGAGATAGATCGCCTTGATAGCGAAATTCAAGATGAAGAATTGAATCAAGCCAAAGATAATAATATCTGGAAAGGAATAATTGAGTTAAAACGATTGTTCGATATTGACCAGATAGTCAGACAAAAATATTTACCTCAAAGTGACAGAGGACTATTTGAGTTATATAATTTGCATACTAAAGAAGATCCTAAAAATGTACTCATAGGGAAGGTTTGTACTGAAGAAGAGAAGAGAAATATTGCTTAGGCACCTAAAGATTACTCAAAAGTCATAGCATGGACATATGAAGATTTGAAGACATATGAAACTTCCATCATTACACATACTATACCATTGAAGCCTGATGAGAAACCTTTCCGACATAAACAATGTCTAGTGAATGCACTCTTAGAGCCTTTAATTCAAAAGGAAGTTCAAAAATTATTGTTAGCCAAGATAATTTTTCCAATCAGACATTCTACTTGGGTGAAAAATTTAGTCCTTGTAAGGAAAAAGAATGGAGATATACAATTGTGTGTAGATTTCTGAAATCTCAATAGAGCGTCTGAAAAAGATAATTATCCACTACCCTCACTTGAAGAAGTGTTACAAATAGTTAACGGTTCTCAAATGATGTCCTTTTTGGATGGATTTTTTTGGTATAACCAAGTAATGGTAGCAAGGGAAGATCGGATGAAAACAACTTTCACCATGAAGTGGGGAACTTTTGCTTATAGAAGGATGCCATTTGGATTGAGAAATGTTGGAGCTACATTCCAGAGAGCCATGGACTATGCTTTTTGAGAATTGATAGGAAAATGCATCATTATTTACATGGACAAACTTATAGTATTTTCTAAAGATAGAAGAGACCACGTTCAAGATCTCAGAGCAATATTAAAGAAGTGCGAATCCTAAAAAATGTATTTTTAGGGTGACTGAAGGAAAGTTACTGGGACATATCATTTCTGAACATGGTATTTCAATCTACCTAGACAAAGTGAATGCATTACTCAAATTATAGCCCCTAGGAAGTAGAAAAGAATTAAAGTCATATTTTGGTAAGATTAACTTTGTTCAAAAATTCATTACAAGATTCGCCGAAATAGTGAAGCCACTCAATGATATGCTAAAGAAAGATGCCAAAATAGAGTGGATGAATGAAGCTAAGATCACCTTTGAGACTATAAAGACTGCAATCACATAAGCGTCTATATTGGTAAGTCCAGATTATATTAAACCTTTTTATATTTACTCATTCACTTCCGGTCATACTTTTGCAACAGTATTAACACAAAAAGGAAAGAATAAAGAAGAGAAACCAATTGCTTTCATGAGTGCTCCATTCAAGGAAGCAGAATTAAGATACACAGAAGTTAAAAAAAAAGCCTTTGCTTTGGTCAAAGTCATACACAAGTTCAAACATTACATCCTCAGGAGTACAGTCGAAGCTATTGTCCTAGATTCGGCTGTCAAAATGTCATTAACACAGAGTGAGCTCAGAGAAAAGAGAGCTAAATGGGTCACCATTTTACAAGAATACGATTTAGACATCATACCCATGAGGTTGGTCCGGGGACAAGCTTTGGTTAAATCTATTGCAGAAATAGATCCCCAAGTCTCAAGTCAACAATACACATTAGATGAAAAAGATCAAGAAGATTGGTATTCAGACATTTGGCATTATTTGGTTAGCCACACTTGCCCTGATCATATGAAAAGGAATCAAAGAAGAGCCCTCAAGATAAAGTCACAAAGTTACATGATTAAGGGAGGAGTTCTATTTAAAAGAAATCATGAAGGAATCTATTTAAGATGCTTAAATAGAACATAAGCTGATAAAGTGTTATAGAAACTACATGATAGATTTGGAACAACTCATGGAGCACCTATAGCTACTACACACCTCATTCTAAGAGCTGGTTACTACTGGCCCACAATCTTTAAAGATACTTATGAACATGTCAAACACTATCATACATGTCAGACAATGTCAGATAAAGGAAGATTCAATGCTCAACTATTGCAATCGGTGATGGAGATGCGTCCCTTCTCACAATGGGGACTAGACTTTATTGGAACTATCAATCCTCCATCTTCAACTGGTCATCGATTCATATTGATCGCTACAGATTATTGTACTTGATGGACAGAGGCATGCCCCAACAAGCAATGCACTACTGGCATGGTCATAAAATTTTTGGAGGGAAAACATTATCACCGGGTTTGGAATGCCGTACACATTGGTATGTGATAATGACCATACTTTTGCTTCATTGAAATTTTCTAATTGGGCATTTGAATATGGCATAACATTAAAATTTTCATCTAATTATTATCCGCAGGAAAATGGATTAGCTGAATCATCAAATAAGAATTTGTTGGATATAATTAGAAAATTGATTGAAAAGAACCCTAGGGAATGGAATTCTTTGTTAAGGTTCACCCTTTGGGTATATCATACTAGGATGAAAGCTGCATTAGGGAATTCTCCTTATCAATTAGTCCATGGGGTAGATCCTATACTACTAATAAACTTAAAAATCCCTACCTGGAAGTTTACACAAGAATATATTGGATTATATGATCAAACATATGTTCGATTGTTGCAATTGATGCATTTAGATGAGAAACAAACACGAGCCATAAATCATTTTTCTAAACATCAATCCATAGTGAAAAGATGGTTTGATAAGCGTGCCAAATTAAAGACTTTCAAAATATTTGATCTAGTCCTATATTGGAATAAAGCCCATGAGTGTAAAGGTGAACATGGTAAGTTTGACAGATTATGGACAGGCCCATACCAAAATTTTGAAATCTTGGGTGATAGCACTTATAGATTAAAGTCTTTGATTGGTGAAGATATCACATTGCCTATGAATGGGCAGTTTCTAAAGCATTATTTCCAGTCATAGACAAATAGTTTTTTGTAAATAGTTTTTTTGTAAATAGTTTTTTTTTTAAATAGTTTTTTTTGTAAATAGTTTTGTGAATAATCTCTTTTATTTGTTTTTTTTGTTTGTTTCGTTTGTTTGTTTTTCGGGTGTTGTGTTGTTTTGAATTTACATTAATTGGCAACCTTTGAAGGTCTACAAGTCAATATAATGTCAACTCTAGAACTTTAATCTCTATTCTGATCGGAAATAGTTTTCCATTTATAAATTGTTTGAGAATTGTTCAATTTTATGTACACTAATTAACATGAATCATTTAGCTGATGTTGAGCTACAAACGAATACATTTAAATCATTCTACTAAAATTTGGGATAATAGTTGTTTGCATTAATTGAAAAAATAATAAGACTACCTTTGCTACCACTGTAATTCCCAACCTAATAGTGGTGCTTCAATGCTTGCAAGTTGATAAATGAGCTATTATTGCAATATCAAAAGAAAAATGAGCTATCATTGCTATATTCTAAAAAAAAAAAGTGATATAAAATCTTTAGGCTATCCAAATAACTCTATCGAGGCTATGGACACCTGACCAATAATAGAGCTATGTTTGGGGGAATTATAGAGATAACCTTGTCGGGGCTATGGACACTTGACTGGAAGCAAGGCTCTATCCCTGGTTGGCTTAAAAGGAATTGTCATATTATGTAGATTAATGCAAACAGTTGCTATTTCTAAGTTTACTGTAGCAGAAATAATCAATTGCACACACGTGAGCTTAGTAATACTTAATTTTGCATGCTAACCAAAGTAAAATTTGAAAATGGAATAAGGATCCCATGGTTTATAATTAGAATACTAAAGAAAGTTGAAACATTGATGTTAGATTTGGAATTGAGTTTCTATTGTTTTGTTTAGTTTGAATTGATAAATTGTTCCAAGTTAGCAACCCGTTCCTTCAATTCTCTTTTCTTTTTTTTATATTTATGTACTATGGCAACAGTAGCATTTAAATTTACTTTTATTTCATCTAATTCTTCCTGCCAAGATGAGTGTCCAACATTAATACTTGTGATCTTATACTCCTTAGGCGTTATCTCGTGTCTATCATTATCAATTATAGGAGTGGATATCTGAATAGTTCTATTTCCATCTGCATTCCTCTGTATGATATGATTTTTCTTCACTCTGCGCCTAGGTTTAGGAGTACTTCTTGCATAAAAATTTTGAGATTCAGAGGTAATATTTCCACTTCCATTGGAGAAGCTAATTCCATAATTAACCAATCAAGTGTATCATCATCTTGTTGTACCTCTGTAACCTTTTCTTGTCCCTATTTATTGCTTGTTTAAGGAACTTCCTCTCTTTGAATTTCCATATTTTCTGAAATGGGGGCTTCTTTAACAATATCTGGTATAGATTCAGGAATAATGAGGTGTGACACTATCTCCTCTATTTGGAGACTTACACTTTCCTGTCTATCCAAATTTTTTGATTCATCTCTCTAAATATTATCTTCTTCATTTACTACTACACAAGGATTCTTTTCATTTTCAGTTCCATCTCTTACAAACTATGTAGCTTCTTCTTCTAGAATTTCAGTTTTAATTTCATTTTCAGCATGGCCTTTATCTGATTCTTCAAAGATCGGCAAGTATTCATCAACATTTTGCACATTCCCAAAAGAAGGTTGGGAATCAAGAGTATCTTCAACAACTCTTTCATCAATAGGATTTTTCTCTACATCTTCCCATGTTTCCATTTCAAGTACGTTAGGGTTCCCTACCTTTGAGGTGAATATTCCTTGAATAAATTCTTCTTCTTCAATATTTAGAGGGTTAGAGCTCGTATCCTGAATTTCTTCTACCACTGGGTGTACCATGGGCTGGTCTTTAGACTTCTCTTGTAATTTCTCCCACATAGCACCCCACTTATCTACTTGTTCCTTAATTCTGGCTTCATCTTCCTCAGAAATTTCCTCTAAAGCTATAGGAGTCTCACCCAGTGCTTGCTTCATACTAGCCATATTAACATAAGGGGGAGAAGTAAATAATGTTGCAGCTCTTTGAGATGCAGACCTGGTTTGCCTACCAACATTCCCTGTTGCTCTTATTCCTTCATCAATATTTACTCGTGTTTTGGGTCTAGCTGTAGAAGAAGATGCACCTTTAGGTCTCGCTTTTGATTTATCTTTACCTATCTCTGCATCTTTCTATTTATCAAATGGTTTTATGGGAACTTCATGTCTTATTACCTCAAGGGTTCTTTCTTCAATTCTAACACCAGGAGTAGCCTTGCTAGTCTTTCCTTTCTTCTTGGTAGGCTCTCCACTTTCAAAAGTAGTTTCATCTCTTTGTTTTCGTCTTTTATCTTCTTAGGATTGGCCTAGTAAAGTCATCAATTGATTTCATGTCTTCATCATCAACACCTGGGTCTGGAATGGGTTCATCATATACCATGTCATCATTGTAGAACTGGTTCAGCACCTGACCATCATCTTCTTCTAATTGGTCTGGGATGTCATAAAGCTTGAGCATCTAAGCAAATCTTAAAGTCATTCTTTCATACTTTCTTCTTCTCACCACATCCCCATCTTCACAGTTAAGCTAATAATCTTCTAAATGAGGCACATGAGCATGATAACCAACTATATTTCCTTCAATATCATAGTACACTCTCTAGAGTGGAAATTCTTCAAAATGATAGGTCCTCAGCTCTTTTTCACACAAATTAGTTACTCTAATTGCACTGCACTTATAATTTCCTATTGTGATGGGAAATTTAAAAGAGGCCTTTTTGCGAGCATGGCTATAAAGAGCCTGAGATGGTTTTAACTATCTCACTAATTCCAATAAAATAATTTTATCCGAAGGATACCCAAGCAACATAAATGGGTGTCGATTAAATCCTTCTGCTCTAATGTAGGAGTAAGTTGGGAACTATATGTACTAGCCTCCCATAGGCCGAATGGCACTTTGTGCTTCCAGGGATAGTCTCTTGGATTTATCACCTTCCATTATTCTCACCAGTTTCATGGAGAACAAATCATTAAATTTTTTATAATCATCTTTATACCCATGAACAGTGATTTGGGTAAATGTGCATATAACAGACTATTGCCAACTTGCATGCCCAGAGTACCGATCTGTTTTAACCCTTGTTTATTGGCTCTCATAGCACAAGAGTAAATAACATATGATGACATGTAGAAACACCTGGTTCTGGGGAATGTAGTAATCTGTTCATGCAATCTATCGCTTATCAATTTTCCCCAATGCAACTCCACAGGACCCTCTATCATGCGGGATATTATCATGAACATCCAAGCTTTGAATTTGCTTGCGTCTCTCAAACTAGCTACTCTGCTCAACAAAGTTATAATTTCTTGCATTTCCTATTTAAACATTGACCTCTAAATTACCTTGGTTTGTGGTGTAATTGGTTGTTGGCACCATTGGGTGCTCATAATTTATCTATTACACTCCTCAGCGCTCTGATATGTCTTGGCCTTGGTTTTCAAGTCAACATTGAACATTTGTGTGTAGGAGGAGAGACCAAATGTACACATGATTCCTTTCTGTGAAAATCTACATAAATTCTTCCCTCTTTCTCAACAATCCTTTTGGCTGGGTTGTAATAGTTTATGCATTGCATAACTAATTCAGGAGCTTCCATTGCTAGCAGAAACCCTCCTACAAGAAGTAACTCATTTGATACGGCATTTTTGGTACATTGGGTAGCATTTTCTTGCAACAACCGTGAACGGATTTCAATGTCGGAAGACCATCTCATGTGGGTATCTGTAACCACTGCATTAATGGGTACTGCTTGTGTATTGCAGTACTTGAATTCATCTTCTGCTCTTGCATTAGAAGTGCTCATTTTGGATATAATGTGCTCTGCAATTTTCAAAATATTCATCTTATGTGCGAGTTAGAGTTAAATTCAACCAAACTTACATTTCATAACATTTTTAATTCATTTTCTATTAAATTTAACAACTCGAAGAAAATTTAACATTTCAATTTTAGAATGAGAAAATACCATTATCCAGATTCTCTAGCTTGAGAAACTCTTAGCAAAATATCAGTTATTCAGAACATATCTGGTTCTGGTTCAAAATGGTGATTCTTTAGAATGCAACTTCAAAACCCTTGGTAGTTGCAACTTAGTTTCTCAAAATTTTACCTCTTTGTGCACCAATATCATTTTGTTAATTCAATGTCTTTAGCAATTTTTTAATATGACGTGAAGTGGAGTGTTGTAAAAGCAATTGCATGTTTGAAGTAGTGACAAGTACATAGGTAGTTCGCCACCTTCATTAATTACCTGTTATTTTGCATTAATTCCTAGAATAAAGGTGCAATCATTACGTATTATGGTTCAAATCATGAACACCGAGATTTTTGTGCTAGCTCGCTATTTGAGAAGAAAGATGGCACAGTGATTATACATGGCAATTAGATGTCGCACCAATTCTTTGCAAGGTATATGTCACTAAAGATATGTGATTGATGATCATCAGGGTTTAGGCTTTTAGTACTGCTTTCGAAAGAATCAAACAACACCAGGATCTAGGAAATACTTTCTAGAGAAAGAGAAAATCAGAACAAGAGAAAGACCGAAAACCGAAATAGAAAAAGAAACTTGATGAAATTTCAAAGCAGACTTTTCGGTTTTTTAATTTTACATCAATAAAACACCAGACTCCGGTAAAAGAGGGGATTACTAGGATTAGAAATTTTGATCAATGAAATACCGAGCAGAGCTAGAATTTTGAAGATACAAACTCCTTTGGCTCAACGTAGGATTCTGGGATTCTAGTTTTTGGTAACAAAATAAACATTAAGAGCATACTGAAACACCAAAACTGGGAGAACAAAAGGTTATAATACAAAGAGGCCAAGTGAAAATGAGAGAGGAAAAACTAGCAACCAGTCGAGCATCAAAACAATGCCGAAGCGAGCAAAAACAACAAAACAAAAAGGGAAAAGGAAAAAAAACAAAGGGGGTCCACATTTTTACAAGGGGAAAAATGGGGCGTGTTGTGAGACCAACAAAACTAAACAAAAGTTGGGTGAAGGAGTACTAGGGAGTGCAAGTTCAAAAAAAATTTCTCCAAAGGCTTCATTTGTTTCAAGATGTCCCTCTAAGGAGTTTAGGGAAAAGGTCACAAGGAAAGGCTTTAATTTGATGGAAGGTGTGGGCCTCTTTGTTGAAAGATGGACCCCCAACTTTGATCCTATCAAGATTTGGACCCAAAATTCCTCGATCTAGATACAACTATATAACTTACTTAGGTAGTATTAAGACATGGAAATCCTCAAGCTAATTGGAAATTCAATGGGGAGCTTCGAAATGGTGGATGAACAAGTTATAAGGGGTGAATCATGGATTTATGCTAGGCTCTATATAGTATAAAAAAAATCCAAACCCCTATCTTAGTCAATTCTTCTTGACTTAGTATTGGGTTCTTGGAAATAATAAATGGAAATTGAATCAAATATGGTATTTTGTAGATTCTACAAATCTAATTCCTATTACTTTAAAAATTGTAAGAGGAGAGCCCTAAGAAGACAAGAGAGATGGATAGAGAAGAGAAAAGTAGGTAATAGTCATCACCAAACAAACTCGGTGTCTATATTGATGTTAATTTCAAACTAGTAGATTGGTATGAATCCCAAGGAGGAAACCCCCCCTTAATTCCCCAACTTGCCTTCGTTTCATCCTTAAATTAACAGAGAAAACTCTTTAGCACTATTTTTCCCTAAGGAATTCCTTATGGATGTCTCTAACCCCTAACCAAGTCACCTCGATTTTGAGGAGAATATGACTATGATTCAGAGGAAGGTGAAAAATAGAACTGAAAGAAGAGCTAGATGATCTAATATTACAAAAATTAGACCTATTTCTAAACTAGAAACACAAAATCAAAATTGAGTTATGGGTGCAAAATAAGAGGTACGAAATCAATACGAGAACTAACCATTGAAGAGATTAAATTAGGCTCACAATCAACTTTGAATTTTGTACACAAAATGGAAACGTGAGGGGAAAGTGTCCTTCACGAGAGAAATGAGGGACCTATCATGAAATGTCAAGGGCATGAATGCCCCTAATAAGAGGCACTCAATTAAGTGTTTCTTAGTTGTGCAAAAAATAGACAAAATTCTTCTACAATAAACTAAATTATACAAGGATGATGCTAACAAGGTCACTCAGGTTGAAGAATTCTAACAAAGTGGATATCTTAGGTATCCACTTAGAGGGAGCCTCAGGTAGCTTAGGTATTATTTGGTATGAGAATTCTAACAAAGTGGATATCCTAAATCATGGAAATAATTGGAAACTCCATCAAGTAATTAGTGTGGCAATTAGCCTTTGTTTTTCCTTTTTAATGTCTATGGTCCTCTCGACCCTATCTAGAAAAGGCTTATGTGGAATTCAATTTCTATCATGATATAGCCAATTAAGAATGAACCATTCATATTGTATGGCAACTTGAGTGTCATTCTAACAAACTAGAGGAATTGGTAGAACTATATAGCTATAGATTAGTTTTGCTTCCTTTGTTCAAAATAATACACTCATGGATATATAACCCAAAAATGGCTCTTTCACATGAGTGAATAAGAGGTATAATTTTAACAATATCTTAGAAATTTGATAGGTCTCTTATCTTTTCTAAATGGATTGAGATGGATACTGCAACATAGTGTGAAATAATCCCCTAGTTAGGTTTAGATCATTTCTCCCTAATCTTGAATATTTTAAAATATTTTCTAAATCCAAGAATTCTATTCAAGTTTGAGAATATGTAGTGAACAAAGATAATTATTTCTTGGATCAAATTAAGGAGTGGTGGGGGTCATCTTGAAAATACTAACAAATGTGTTAGTCCAAAACTTTTAAGTGCCCCTTGTTTCTGCTTGCTTTATGGATGTAGACACAAGGTAACGATCTCGCCACATTGGATTGATTAGGGTTTTGATGAAAAATTCCTTTGGTAGGGTCATGTTACCATGACTCCAAGGACCAAAAAGTAGATGAATAGAACTAGAGTAGAATGAGGATTCCAACATAATAGACGATGTAAAAATCATTGTTCACAAGCCCAAGTTATGATGATTTTAAGACGATATGCTAAAAGGAGATCTAGGGTCTAAATCACACCTTATCCCATCTAACATTTAGGGAAACAAAAATGATCATAAAATACCACTTGGCTACCATCCTTAATGGAATACCCAGAATGGGTGATCAAGTTTTCGGTCCCTTTTTTGAGGTAGCGAAGTTGGATCTAATTTAGAAGTGGTGTGTGTGATGTAATAGTGAGCTAGGCTAATAATACATCTACAACAAACTGATGGAATTGCAGAACTATCACACAAGAACATATTACAAAGTAGTCTATAGACATAGAAGAACTTGGCATTCAAAATTAAGTTGAATCTAGCTAGTAAGGGGTGTGGGTACCCTAGACATGAAATTCTACTTTTTTTGAATCTTTGAACAGATCTCAATAGGCTATAGTTTGTAGGCCTTTCCTTCTGGGTTGCAACTTTGAAACTTCATTTATCAATAAATAATTCACCTTTTCCTAATTTGTTGAAATAAGAGGCTTGAATGTTTAATCTTGTAATGAGGCTTTGAATATCCTGCCAAATTTTCTTTAGATATGTCACTTGCACATAAGAAAGGAGAGAAATGGAAGTGTCATATAGGGGCTTGCTTAAGTCAAACCTCATTTTGGTCTTCCCACCTCCACAACGGCTATGATAATGTAAAGAGTGCTTATCCTCGGTCAGGCAGAGGCAAAATTGATAAAAACAAGTGATAAATTTGACAAGTGCTACAACTCACCACTTAGGTCTACTTTCCTAGATGGACTCAAGTAATTGTACTCATCTCATACAAGGATAATTGGATGCTTGATTGAAGGTCTTGCAAGTGTTAGCACTACAAAACAAATGATCACATAAAAACATGAATAATCTTACTCATAAAATTGATGCATTGCTAATGAAGATCTTGACTGATAAAAAGTGTTGTAAAATATTGCTTATTCTACTCTTGACTACTTTTTAGGATACTTGCTTGCTCAAAATTTCATTAGTTGTTAAAATGTTAAAAAAGGCTTGTATTTATATGCATTTATTCATTTCTTACAAAATTAATTATGAGAACCCAATAAATAAATTTAAATTTGGAGATATAATAATGTTGATAATAAAATATTTAAATTTGAGCCAAAATAGGTTGGTCAAGGGCATGGGTGCCCTAGACCAGACCTATTTTGGGTATTTTGATGTTCGTTAGATGAATAATTAATATTAATTCCCAGTTTTATTTTGATTTTTCCAAAAATGATATTAAAACAAGCAAATTATGAGCATAATTAGGTCCAAGCACATAGGGGGAGTTAAACCTAGAGTGAAATTGTTAGGGTAGACAATTTATGATGCTAGATGAGTTTCTTTCCAAATAATAAGTTTAAACCTTGTACTTAGCCTCTTAGAAACCCGAAAAACCTTTAAGTCATACACATAGTACTGGTATCATGCTACATGAGTTTCTTTCTAAATAAGTAAGTTTAAACCTTGTACTTAGCCTCTTAGAAACCTAAAAAACCTTTAAGTAATACACACAATACCAATATCATCCAAGAAGCTGCATCCTTGTTCTGAGATTATAAGTGTAACCCTCATTGATTTGTTTGATAAGGGATTTCTAGTTCCATTGAGTTTAGTGCATGCCTTAGTTGCACTAGATTTATTAGTCAATAAAGGGATCATACAATTTATATAGATATAGTGAAAGGCATTGAATCAAGTTTATAAATTTAAGATTAGTCACTTTGTTATTTTTTATTAAATAAGTGAGGAAAGGGCCTTAATCCCATAAGTTCATAACAAAAAAAAATTAAAACGTAACCTTAAAATATAGAAAGTATGATCATCACTTTGTGATGAGCTCAATCAATTTCATCACGGTAAGCTCATTTCTTTCCCTTTCTATTTGTTGCTTTCATTGGAAGAGGGGATTGTGAATTACAGAAAGAATCTGAGAAACCCTTTCTTACATGAGAGTTTAATGTTGCTTATCGTGGATCACTTTAAGGCTAACTATGTTATAGAAGCCCCTCATCCTCTTGATTATGTCAAGTCGAAAAAGAAGAAGGGGAGTGGGAAATTCCAAATTGAGGAGGTGGCTGAGAGTGAGGGGACATAAATTGAGGAGTCTAAGGCGTGGTCGGATGGGTACCAAAATGACTTAGACTACACTCCCTCTTCTAGTGGGAAGAAACCCTCTGCTAAAAAGGAAAAACCCTCCAACCCACGTGTAAAGCACAAAATTCAGGAGGTTTGTGGTGAAGAAGCTGAGGAGGGTAACGACAGTAGGAAGAAGGCTATGATACAAGGGTCGGTGTGCTGTAAGGATGTTGTGGAAAATCTTTTAGAGGTCTTAGGGGTTAACCAAGTCGGTGAGGTGGCATTTTGGGAATGTGGACCTGGGATATGGTGATGGTGGAGGGACCCCTGCTGACTAGAAGGTGAATAGTGTGGTGGATGTGGATGAGTCTATTCATGTGTCGGCTCCTAAAGACAAGGGTAAGTCCAACATTAATTTTCTCGATGGTTGTCAAGATGATGAACCTCTCATGAGCTCCCATCAGGGGAGAGGTTTATTCTGGGGTGCCATGGACTACTCGCAAGCCTTAAGTCTAGTTAAGGAAGGGGCTGATATTTCTTTCAATCTGCTTATGTGGCTAGTTTAGGAGGTTTAGGACCTCCATAACAAACATGACACAATTTCCCGTTGCAATATCTCTACACTTAGAAGTCTTAAGGAGAAGGATTCAATTTTTGGATTGGCTAAATCTATGAATTCCAATGTGGGCCTTTTAGTGGAATACATGGCCAATTTGAAGAGAGACTATGCCCGAGGTAGTCTATGTTGGAAAAGAACTATCGGCTAATGCGTAAAGACCTGGACATGATCATCAATCTCAGTAAGGAGAAATTGGAATCCTCGGCTGAAGGGCTTGTGTTCCTGAATGAGAAGGCGAAGGAATGGACTGGTATATCTCTATTCAGTGAGTTGACAAACAAGGAGATGGGGGAGAATGTTGATAAGGAGTTGCAGACTGCAGACCTGGGCACGGGGTCGAGTGTTCGCACTCGAAGCAAAACCAAGAAGTGCAAAATGGTGCCAAGGCAGGACACGGAGGAGGTCATGGAAATGCATGATAGGGTTATTTCTAAGGACCTGGAAGCTGCCAAAATGCTTAAGGAACTTCTCTAATGGTCACTTGTTTTGTTCTTTTTTGTTTGGTTTTGTTGTTGTGGCTTTTTGTTTTAAGCAAATAGGTTGTTGATGGTTTTGTAATCAGCTTGTCTTTTGGTGTCTTGGGTGGGCATCCTATTGCTTTATCTTTGCTGCCCTTGATCTTTTTTGTACAGGGTTTCAAGGCCCCTTCAAAACCTGTTTATCGTTAATCAAAAATAATTATTTCTTCATTACCCTCTCTATAGGTATGATTGATCTACAAATTACTAAATTTTTCCAACATTAACTTTCACTCTTCTAACATATTTCTAATATTCTAAGAAGGGGAAAGGTTATTCTTTAGTAGATCAATAATAATTTTTTAGTCTCCTTCAATATCAACTTTCAGGAACCCCAAATTTTGCATACTTTTGACCCCCCACCAAAATTAATAGCCTAAACTTCATTATTTGACATCCTTCCTATATTTTTAGCATATACCTCAATCAGTTGACCGTTTTCATCTCTTATCACTCCCCCAGCTGCAATAGCACCAGGGTTTCCTTTCAAGCAACCATCAAAATTGGGCATTATCCAACCTGTTTTAAGCGAGTTCCATTTGATGTTGTTCCTGAGAAATATTTTGGGCGAGTTAATTTTAGTAAGATCTTGATTAATTCCCTAGTTTTGCTTTATCCTTAGATCAATATAAGAAAGCATCCTTTTGGCATAACCAAAAACATGCCCATTAATATTCTCTTACAATCAAATTTTAATACTAATAAAGACTTCTTTTTCATTCCTAGTATGGTCCCCAAATGTCCTATTGTTTCTTTCTTTCTATAATCCCTAAGTAAAAAAAAGGGGGGCTTGCTTCCATATCTCCAAAATCACAAGGGAAAAGGGAGAGCCCTTATACCAACTATTAACAAACTCTTTTAGGACCTCGAGGAAGGTCTAATTAACCTTGAAGTTAATCAATACCTCCATCCAAACCCCTTTGTCAAAAGTACAATGAAAGAACATATGATCCACAGTTTCTTCCTCCTTGTAGCACAAACTACACCTGTTAACAAATTAAAATCCTCTCTTATTCAAATTATCAATTGTTAGAATCCTATTATGAAGAGCATCCCACTAAAAGAAATTTAATTTAGGATCATCCTATTATTCCACACCTGATTCCAATAAAAAAAGAAGAAGATATATTTGATGGGCCTAGTTAATAGCTAGTTTTCTTCCATTTAGTTCATATCTTTTAACATTTCAAACTGCTTATTTCACAGACATTCATGAAACTTATATATCTTTTATGCAGCCTAAACCAGGCTTTGATATGTGAAAATATAATTATGATATGATGATGTTTGCATGGATAAATGTGTGAATGTGTATGAAATTCAATATGATTCTATGTTTAATTCATGGTTGTTAATAGTGTGTATACTTTAGATGAAACTAATCTATTGCAGCCAAAAAAGCTAAAGAACTCAACCCACATCCAAAGGGTTATAGGAAGATTATAGGGGAGATTATAGAACACTGAGAATGTGATAGTTACAAGAAATGATGGAAGCAATCATTAAAGTGGTCAACCGTGAGTCACCAAATCATCCAATAAGACGACAAAATGAAGAAGAATTTTGTATTGATAAGGAAGCTAATGAGATAGTTTTCACAGAGCACGTCTCTATCAAACTATTAGGGAAGAGTTTTAATTCTATTTGTCTTCTTCTGTCTTTTTTAATTATGGTTTTAGTTGCAAAGACTAGTCATTTCCCTATTTTCAAGGAGAGTAGACATCTACATTTTGTTTTTTTTTTAGTCCTTATGCAAATAAAACTCCTCTTGAGCCTATATATTTAGATCGGTGGTTGAGGAGAGGATCTAGTTAGAGATATATGTTTTGATAGTTCCATTTTTGCTTCACAAACAATACTTCATTGTTATTTTATTTTATTCAGTTGTAATTGATATGCACTCATGAATGAGCAATTTGTGAAGATTCTTGTCATGTTGTGAGAGTTCAGTTATATGAAATAAAGATATTCCAATTTACTATTATGATTAGTTGATTCAAGTAGCACATATTTGACTTCCCCTATGGGTACAACAACTCAAGCAAGGGCCACCCAAGGTATTGTTCACTTGCCTTAATTTATGTTATTAGATTAGAAGATTGCATTGTTGCATTCATTTCAAGTAGATTCTCAATTACATGCACATGAATAATATCCTGTATCATGAATTATGCTATATAATGTGTCTTTGATTCATCTTTGGAGAGGTCAAGTAGTTAGAAGTAAGATTAAATAGTTTTAATATATTGTAGAGTTTAGGTTTAGTAGTTAACAATTACAATGGTAAGTTGAAGGTACCCGTAACATCAGTAGAAGATTAAGTTATTTCCCCTATTTTGTAAGATAATGCTTTATATACTTTTCCAACCTTTATCTTTTTCTCATACATGTGTAAACCACCTATACTCACTAATATAGGTCGTGAAGAGTTCATGAATGCACATATAGTGTTAGCACCATCAAAATCTTATGAAACCTAGTTGATAATTAAATGAAGTCTTTATGAGGGTTTAGTGAATTGTTCAGCTAGGAACTCCTCTGAATTGTGTGTCTAATACCAAGTTGACTGAGCATTAGAAAGGCCTTACATTTTTTACGTTGTTTCCAGGGATGGTGCTACATTTAGGATTCTCTTATGTAATTTCAAGCTTTCCTAGTTTAAATATTTTGATTTTAATATTAGGATAATTAGGTTTTAATCCATCAACATAAAAATGTTTTAATAACGATGTACATGAGCATATGATCCAAAGAGTTACAACTATTGTATGTAGAGGCGGCGAGATTCTTTGGGAATATTTCTCCCCTCAACACATGAAGCTTTAGAGGATACTGGTGATCAAAGTGAACAGAGCGATGGTATTCCTAAACAAGAATCCTCCCTAACACCAATATCCACATTAGATACAAAGGAGAATTTCCACACACAAATTATCACCATGGGTGATGATGTGGTGGACGACCCACTAGAGAATTTGAATTTTGAGTTCCCCATTGCCAACCATGAGAGAAAAATTGCCCTGAAAAACATACCTCTTTTTGAGTTTGATGTGTTATGTAGAAGTTATGATTATACTACATATGCACATATGCCCAAAGTGTTTCCAACAACATTGAAGGATTCTACTCTAAGATGGTTTACGGGTTTAGGAAGAGATTTTGTTCCAAATTGGAGAGGATTACTATAGAGGCATAGACAAAAAGAGGGATGGCATCTTTAAAATGTCACAATAAGAAGATGAATCTTTGGAAGACTATATGGAAAGGTTTCAGTTTTGCCTTGAGAAATCCCACCATAACAAACTCTCTGATAAGTCTTTAAAATTGATATTCTCGAGGTGGATTAATGAGGATTGCATGGATGCACTTAACCTCATGGGGAAGGAGATATTTCTCAAACACCATTTGAGGAAATCTACAAAGCATGCAGGAACTACTCAAGGTCTTTCACTGAGAAGATTAGAGGAGACAAGACATCTTCCATCAGAAAACCATCAAATGGAGTCCCTAGAGTTGAATTAAGTAATATTTTGTCAAATATAAAGGAGGATATTATCAGCCATCCTGCTACATAACTAGACACCCTCCATATCAAAAAGAAGCAAGAAGAGGTAGAAGCAGCTCTTACAGAATACTGCCCACATTGTAAACAGAGGAGGACTAACTGCAAATGCAAGAAGGTGGAAAGTATCTCTAAAGATAAGCTTGGGACATCAAAATTTCACACATTAGAAGGTGAAGATGGACAAGTATTCTACATAGTTCAAAAGAAACCACGGAAACCAAGACAAGGTATGCCTAAAGATCCTTTGAATTACAACATGTTGTTTCCTAGTAACAATGCAATTCTTCCTAGTTGGAACCCTCAGTCTTGGGCCAATATGCAAAACCAACAATGGTCAATGCCTCAACGCAATTGGAACCAACAACAGTAAAACGTGTGGCCATCACAAAATTTTCAAGGATCTAACTATAATTCTCAGTGGCCACCCCAAAAAAATCAATGGAATCCTCGGTGGCAAAGAGGTCAGGAATGGAAAAACCAAAACATGAACTATTAGCAGCCACAACAAAAAGCCATTATGCCAAACCCAACAAATCCAATACCACAGCCACCTAAAGCACCTCAGCTTCCGGTCCAACCTACACCTAATCCCAATAACAAGCTTGTTCAACAAGATTATGCTAATGAAGTTGTTCAATACCCTACTTATGGGATAAAGGTGAGTGATGTCCACCTCAGACCATGGAAAATGTTGGTTGGGCCTTCATCCCCTCAAATGAATTGGTTGATGAGGAACCCCTAGCAAAGACTGGCATGTTGGTACAACTTAAGGATGTTTGCATCAAGATACCCCTTATCTAAGCCATTGAGGAGGTTCCTATCTATACTAAAATAGTGAGAGAACTATGCCTTAAAAGCTAGGAAGGAAGCAAAAAGACCCTCAGACTGTACACATCCTAGAGGACAACTTGAAAACATTATGTTGGGGAACATAACTATCCCCAAGTATGCAAACCTTGGGAGTCATGTAGTGGATGTAAAGATAAATAACACACTCATTAAGAACACCTTGATTGACTTGGGAGCAGTTATTAATGTAATGACCAAAGAGACCATGAAGTTGGTACAACTAATAGAACTTAGACTTACACCTATTGTTCTATAGCTGGTAGATAGGTCCACAGTTAAACCTAAGGGCATCATTGAAGACTTGGTAATAATATTGGATTCATGGGAATATCCTACTGACTTCATGGTATTGTAGCCTAAAGTTAATCTTGCAGGCTACATTCCCATTTTAGGAAGACCTTGGTTGGCAACAACAAATGCCTTCATAGGTTGTAGTTCTAGAAATATGATTCTCTAATGGAAATGTGACTAAGAAATTGGTCCTTTATCTAGCAACCTAGCCACATGCAGACCTAAAACAAACCATTTGGCCTACCCTAGATGAGGAGGATCAATACTCTTTGCAAACCCTGATTACTATTGAACGCAATCCTTTGTTAGAAAATCAAGATGAAGATGACTTGATATTAAACATCATGCCAAATAACTATGGTAGGTGTTAGATGCACAGGACAACTAAGAAGGGGGGTGAATCAGTTGTACATTAAAACATTCAATCTCTCGTTAACTTTCAAACCCTTATCAAACTTTAAACCCTCATTAAGCATTAAGAGAATGTAAACATGTGAAGCAACAATGCAAACACAACCATACACAAGAGAACACCATATTTACGCGGAAAACCCTAAGCAAGGAAAAACCATAGTGAGGATTAGCTCACATATATATGAATAACAACACCAAATACAATTAAGCTCACTTCTAAGGGTTCACTACCCAGAAAAGAATAAAGGATCACTATCATGTGGCTCAATGCCAAGAAGAAGGAAGAATAGAAGAAACTATTGTAGAGAGATTCACTATCTCAGAGCAACAGGAAGAATCCACCACTGCAACTTTGCACCATCCGCAACCTTTGGTCGATTGCCTCTAGCAACTTCAAGCACACTGAAAATGTAGACACCTTTTATTCACTACATCCAAAGTCATATGCATTTAAGCTCATACTTAGATCACCACACTTTATCACATTCATATCTCACACTTGCCACATGAAATCTCCAACAACTCACTTACATTTATACCATCCATGACCTAAACAATCTTAATTAGGTTGTCGTTAATGAAACGTATGTACCTCAAATGTGCAACACCAAATAGGTCGACACAAAACACCTTTTTGGTGGAAATAAATGAAGGAAGACCACACCAAGGGTTAACTAGGACCCAGATCTACACTTACATGCATAATCGTGCTTCCATAAACAACAAACAACCTTTGTAATTAGTGTTAGCACGCCAGGTCGGCCAAACCTGAACTAACACTACAAGCGACCACATACATGCTTCTCCAGGTCTAGAAAAAACATGCAGACCACATAACAACACCACATGACATCCAAGAATATTCCAACATCAACATATTACTTCGCAACACTACCACAACCACCTGAAACAAGGAATACTTCCATCTTGTACACCAGGATGCACTACCACTGAACTCCAACACAAGAATTGAACTTGTGGAGCAACTCAACACCATAAAATCCAAAAGAAGGAAAATATAGAAAATATAAGCATGTTCCCAAATCTGTAAGATAGAAAACAACATGGAGAAATACAAAACAATCTCATATCTCGCAGACAATCCTTCTTCACAGGAAAACACATTGTCAAACACATCTTCCATTGTCGCACGATCCATAACCTAAAAATTTGCATATAACACCTCTTAATACGTCTAATTATTACATTCAAGTTGCACAAGCATATCTTCAATCATGAAGAAATGCAAAGCACAACACTGAACACACCTCAGTCACACTACGCACACTTTTATTCAAATTTTTTCAGAGGCACTTGGAAACCAAGTGAAACATCTGCATCATCAATACCACAAGCATCTCCTTGTCACAAACACTTCTCACCATGACTACATAACATGACTACACTAGATGTTGACATCAAACCAGAATACAGATGACAACATAGTGCAACACTTCTTCAACAACTCCAACAATCTCCATATTGTTGATGTCCATGACCAACTATTGACATCAATGACAACACCTACAACATACCTACAATAATCTCCCCCTTTATCATTGATGGCAACACCAAATCTAAAAACTATCAATAAAAAAGAAACTCCTGCATCAAGCAACACTCCCCTTGATTGGGGTATCTATTGCACCACTCTCTCCCTTTCCATTCTCTCCCCCTATCTTGAGGAGTTTTTCAAACAATCACTCTCTCCCTATGTTTTTCAAACAACACACAATCATCAATGGAAAAGGGAAACATCTTTCCCTTTGAGAACACTTGCATATAACTTTTTCTTTTTCGTTCTCCCCCTTTGACATTTGCATACATCACTTTG
Source organism: Sequoia sempervirens (assembly GCA_007258455.2). Classification (NCBI taxonomy): domain Eukaryota; kingdom Viridiplantae; phylum Streptophyta; class Pinopsida; order Cupressales; family Cupressaceae; genus Sequoia; species Sequoia sempervirens. The sequence continues at coordinate 39,542 of VDFB02378299.1, forward strand.
ACATCATTTGCACACTTCTCTTTAGGAAACACCAACAAGCAACTTCTCTCTCTCCACTACTCTTCTCCATACAACTCTCACTACTATATATTCTACACTACTCATTCTTCACTGTCGCTTCTACTACTCACTCCCCTTAGGGACATAAGATCCACTCCACCTGACTACATCAACAAAAACATCACTACCTACTCCTCTTGAGAGGTAGCCATTAACATCAGTCTAGGACCAAGAATGTATCTTGAGTGCTCACCTAGACAGATACACCACTTATGCATCTAGTTGAAAGGAGGGGAAATAACCCCTAACTTCTATTGAAGGTACCCAAAATTATCTTTAGGAAGAGCCTTGGTGAAAATATCTGCAACTTAATCCTTTGTAGGCTTATACTCCAGCTTCATCTCATTCTCTCCAACCTTCTCTCTTAGAAAGTGTTACCAAATAGAGATATGTTTTGTTCTTGAATGCATTATCTAGTTCTTTGAAATATCGATAGCACTTGTATTATCACACAAGAAGGAAATAGGTTTATCATATGATACTCGAATATCCTTTAGTGTTTGCTTCATCCATAACATTTGTGTATAGCATGATGTTGCTGCAATATTCTACCTTTGCAATAGATAATGACACTCAATCCTACTCCATACTCAACCAAGAAACCAATATGCTTCCAAGAAAGAAAGTACCTCCACTTGTATGTCTTCTATCATTTGCACATCTTTCCCAATCTATATTTGTATATGCACTTAAGGAGTGTAAGAGAGGGAGACCAACCACACCAAGGCTCCAGGTCATGGAGAGTCGAGAGCAGAGGGCTTCCCTAACTTACCTCACTCTAATAGGTGTTTTGGGATGAGGATCGAGAATGAAGAGCACTCTCAAGTGCTTTTCTCACTCTATAGACCCAAAAATCTGGTTAGGGCTATACGATCTGGTTTCTAGAGTCCAAATTGCACCTCAGACAACTCTTTGTCTAAGGACGACAATGCGGGTTTGAGACGACAGCACAGTGTATTTGCATCCATATGACCAGAAAATGTAAAATGCAGTAAGAAAAACACTAGCAGCCTACTAACAACCTAGCTAACTAACTTCAACAAAATGAACAAAATGATAAAGTATGAATAGTAAGTGCGTAAATGATAAAACAAGTAGATGAATACAAGGGTGACAAATATCAACTCACAAAAGCACCAGTTCGCCAGTGATCACACACACGTTCACTTACACACAAGAAAGAGGGGGAAAATGTTGGGTTGTATAGGGGTTTTCCTCATTCAAACCATGCTTTGGTGTTTCCACCTCCACGGACAGCCAGAAAAGCAACAAAGTAGAAAGTACGATTAAGGAAATAGAAGAGAAAGAGAGATTATTGAACACTACAAAAGAATGCTACACTACTCTATCAAACCACAATGTGAAAGTAAAGTGATGCAATACCACCTCCATGCAAAGGCACTCAAGGCCAATAAAGGGATAATGCAAGGTAACAAACTTGGCAAAGTCAACACAGCCGCAGGGATGACGAAGGGAGGTCTCGCAAGACTCCAAGCTCACAACCTTTGTGGTAGCACAACGCGTACAAAAGCAAAGTTGATGGAGTAACCAGCTACTGCAATGCTCAATGGAGCTGTGAAAATGCTAGTAGAATGCTCAAGAGATCCCAAAGTGTGAAGAGAAAATGGAGTGAAATTGCTAGAGAGATTGAATGAGTGTGGAAAAAAGATGAAGTGATAGTGAATAGGATGAATTTGAAGACCAAGAGGAGTTGTTTCGGGTTAGTTGGTCACACAGAGGCATTACAATTTGACCCCGATGAGAAGTGTAATGTCCCTATAGACTCCAAAGGCAGGAATCTGTCAGGGAAGACAATGTGTTGCACAGACGTCTACGCGTCGTGCTCATGTCCCTAATGAAAATTCCCTCACCAACGCACAAAACATGCACCAAGTGGACAGAAGGCAGGTGGGTGATGTGGAATTTCTCCTTTGGGTTTAATTTTCTAAGGTGAGGGTATGCAAAAGGGAAATTTAGACAAGGGGTGAAAATTCACTCCTATACATTTTGCCCCCACTTTAGCGAGCACGAGTATCGATGAGTGTTCGATAAAGTAGATCAAAGAGTTAGAAATGTATACCTGAACCATCAAGGAAGCAGACCGCGATCTAGAGAAATTGAAAGTGAAGTGTAGAAAAAAGACTTCATAGGTACTCTCTCCTAAGGAGGTTCAAACAAAAGAACTTTGTAGCTTCGTAGAACTATGAAGTTACACAAAGTACACTGAAGGCTTGTGGACCAATAATAGACAAATCCTGCAGGATGCGAGCACTTCATAGGCCCTCAGACCTGTAAAGAAGGTGTTCCCCCAAGTACTCTCTCATGAAGGAAGCCCAATGAAAGGGGACTCCATAGAGTTGAACTGGAAAGCGGCTTTACAAGCACACCTACAAAGCAACATGTTAATCTACAAATAAAACATGTTAGAAAAAAAGTGGCCACACAGGAAAGTAAGCAGACAGTCACACAGACAGTCAAGAAATTGAAGGGAGAGCTTTCAAAGGGGTCCCTTGATAACCCTTTAAAAGAGGAGGGTTCCACTCAAAGGACACACTATTCTGAAAGTGCAAGAATATTTTTCGTAAATTGATTCAATCATTAAGGAGTCCTTTCAAAAGATGTTCACTTCATCAAGGAAGAAAATGCCCCATTGTAAGGGGAAGGTCGAGGCTTCTCCTCACAGGAAAAGTGGCTCCCTCCTCAAAGGAAATTTTTTCAAGTTCTTTTTTTGTGAACCCATGATGAAGGAAATACAATAAAAACATTATGAAAGATTCATTGGCTACAAATGCGTTTTATGAAAATCAAAACATTATGTGTCGCACACACGGGGGACAACTCAAGCAAAGAAGAGAGAAAGATAACAAAATTGCAACAAGAAATAATGACATCACAAACAAAGGGCACATGGACGATATGATATTTTGGGGTCAAAGTTGCTCATATATATATATATATATATATGTATAGAAATAGTATATAGATCAACTTTCATCAACCCCCTACTATATCAGACCATATGAAGAATGCACGAGAAGACAAAGTAAAAATAAAAATTTGAGTCAACATGGAAGGGAAACCTAAATTCCCCCAACACTTTGCTTCGTCCCCAATTTGTTGAAAATCAATACACATAATAGAGGAAGAATGATGGAACAAATAGAGGAAGTTTTACAACACATAATCACTCTTCTATCCAAGCACCTACAAGGGTCACAAGGGTCATCCAGGAATACATAACGCAAACACGAGGGAAAAAATCACAACAAACACACACCTAATCTAAAAGTAAAGAAGAGGCACCCCCTAACACTCATTGACCAAGATGTCATCTACTTCCCAATCTAGATCATTGTATGGGGAAGGCAGATGAGCCTGCAGTGGTGGAATATTAAGGGGGGATCCCTCTGACCCTCCTGCAAAAAGGGCCAAGGAAGGAGACTCTTCGGGGTCTCCTCCACTCGGTTCTTATGGAGAAAAGGTCAATGATTTCAAGAAGATTGCTGACAAGACCGAGACCTCGTCCAAAGAGTTAAACATGCACTTTTTATGGGAGTGCCATGTGTTACCTCAACGAGCGAGGCAGGCGACGCTCGAGATTCACTATTGGGCTCACCAAGTGACTTGGGAGCAGTGACAAACCCAGGGGAATCCAAAGCTTCTTCCAACACCAAAACGATGCATGTTAATGGAGGACCACCCTTTGAAGGGGTGGACTCCTCTTACGCCCCCCATTGCTAGAAGGGCTAATTGCTACCCTCTACTTCGTTGGAGGATGTGAACTCTCCATAGACGAGGCAAGAGGTAAGAAGGAGGAGGAGAAAACCATGGTGGAAACCACCGAGGTGTTCAACATGTCCACGGGCTTAGTGAATGGCGGGATGTTCAAAAGGGACATTAAGAGAGGCGAATTGACCAAAGGAGCAATAAACACCTACACCCTTTTGGGGTCGAGAGTGTTTACACTTGTAGTAGGAGTTGAAAGTAGTACCAAGTTTGATTGAACAGAGGTAGAGGGGATAGGAGAGGAGGAGACAAATGGAGGCCCCAAAATAGGGGTGGTTGACTCCCCTTCTTTCCTCTAATAAGAGGTATACTCAGTGACCAGAGCCTTTTGTTGATGCTTGCACTTGCATGCAACGTGGTTTTTGTGACTCTAGGAGCCAGAGAACGGAAGCTAAGAAGGGACAAAAGGCTCCTGCTCAACCATAGGAGTGTCCATCACGGCTGTCTTTGGTAGAGGGAGGGACTCCTGGATGGGAGTAGGAGGGAGAGACTGGGAAGAGGTTGAAATGACAACAAGGGGAGTCAGCTCTAATGCCTTGACGACGGGCCTCTTCCCATTCACTTTTTTAGGAGCAAGAGCAATAAGAGGCCGCAGAGGCTAAGACATAGAGGATTCCTCGCAGGGCCCTTTCCTTTTACCATACAGGTAGGTCCAAGGTCAAGGAGGCACAATAGGAAGGTTTGATATCCTAATCTTAGCTTTGCGCCAAGTAGACACCATCAGACTTCTTATGTGGAATTCAGGAGTAGACATTCAAAACTCTTCTTTAAAAAGGTGAGTAGAAGAGGCACACCGAGGACGGGCATGCCTCTCCTTTCCCTTTCAAGAAGAGAAGGCAACTTGTTGCTGCACTACTAGAGGGGTCATTTTTGGCTGTCCCTTGGCCCTGGTTTTATACTTCACATAGTTTCAATAAAGTAGGTCCGCTTTAGGGGGAAGGGAACCAACTGGGGTGGGCCAAAAATGATCCAATGAATAACCCCCATGGGATACCAATGACTGATATCAAGTGGCATGCATGATGTGCACAACACCTTCATGGGAGAACTTTAAACACTTATGAATAAAAAGAGCAATTTTGTTCATGGAAGCTAGCCACGGGATGCATAACTTCACCTTGAATAAATCAGATTCTGGAATAACGACAAAGGTTGTATCCATAGCCCTAGGTTCAACTAGGATGGAAAGAGTTATTGAGCCATATGGCCTAAGGGAGAGACTGTCGTGCATATAAATGGTGGACTTCATTTCATCATACTCCTCCCTCTACAATGAATTTAAGCACAACATCTCCTCTGTAATAACATTCACTTTGCTTGTAGGGTCAACTAGGACCCCTGTCACTTTGTTTCCATTGAGGAGAGTAGGGATGTATAGGGGAGAGGGCTTGTTATTCAAGGGAAAATCTTGTGAGGTGAATGTCAAATCTGGTGAGCCAGTCATAGGTTGCAAGGAGGGAGTGATTGTGACCATATTAACATACATCAAGGGCTGAGTAGAAGAATCAGAGGGGTCAATAATCAAGTTAATAGAGTGAGACAGAAACAGGTTCGTGTAGGTCTACAACTCACTATTGGCCTTCGCCACCAATTTATTCGCATTTTGTTTCATCCCATCGAGATAAATGGTAATGTCATCAATGTGATCTTGTATCTCATGACGTAGGTGCATACAACGCTCGGTATCATGCATGTTTACCTAATGGTATTGAAAAAAAAAGCATCGCATCATAGCAATCAGGATAAGATTCCTTGAGAGGCCGTGGGTTTTCCAAAGTTATGATCTTATCCTTTAACAACTTTTGCAAGATGGAAGAATAAGATTTTGCTAACTTTGTAAACTTTCTGTTGCGTCAAAGGTCATTATCGTTTGTCACATCGACTACATTTGCAACAACTTTACGTTTTCTTGAGATAGACACAATAAACTTTCCTTTTGAATGGGAGCACAAGGAAGGTCCCTTGAATTGGACCATTATTTTCTAGTATTCTCATAATGCAACGCATAGATATGCAAAAGAAGGGTATTTAATTAGGAAAAAAAATTATTGTCAAGCTCTCTACAGGTTACCTATGAACACCTTCTGCACATCAAAATTTGGCAACGAGTATGAGATCTGCAAGAAGAACCCTTGGTATCGTGCTATGAAATCAATGATCTTCTCGTTATCTCCCTACTTACATTGGATGAGATCAGAGAAGGTCATCTTCAAACCGATGTCAACCTAGAACTGATAGAGAAACTGATTCACAAGTTGATCAAATGAGATATAGAATAATCGGGAAAGGAACAGTACCACTCGAGTGTTGTGTCCTTAAGAGATCAAGGAAAGAGTTTTTCCATCAAAGCGTCGTGATGGAAGAAATCCATGCACAAGGCATTGAAGGTCGACACGTGTTTGCGGATCTCCTTTTCCACCATACTTCTCAAACTTAGGAATCTCCATTCCTTGTAGGAAAGGAGTACTCAAGATTGCTACCAACAATGGGCTATGTTGGAAGAAAGGTTGAAAAGTAGGCTGGGTGGAAGCCTGAGAAAGGCTTGCCAACTGGTTTTGCATCTGGCCCATGTTATAAAGAAGGGCATTCAAAACAGGGTTAGAGGATGACAAAGGCCCAGTGAAACCACCAGAACCATCGCAAACAAAACCACCTCCGGAGCCACCACCACCAAAAAGGGCCTCCACCAGAGCCACCACCATGGCCTCCACCAAAACCACCTCCACCAGCACCACATCTACTACTAAAGCCACCACTATTCATTCCACACTAGGGGCAGTAGGAGGGGTGAATCTGAAAGGAAGGGGTATTCTACTCACCTTGATAGTGTTAGGCCTTTGAGAAGCAAAGGAGACACTGATCGCAGGGCCTGTTTCAGCCATGCATACAAATTTGGTAGGAATTGAAATGCCTATCTATTTTTCATAAGCATCAAGCACTTCCCCTCGGGTAATACCCGATCTAGTCTTATACGAAGGGATATAAGCTTTGGTTAGATCAGTAAGGCCACGTAAGAACTTTATGCCTGTCTGATCCTTTCCTAGCAGATGTCTCACCTCACTAGTAAGCCTAACAACTCTCGACATGTTTGGTGCTCTCTCCAAATGATTCTCAAGGTCTGATAGTTTGTTATCTAATTCCAAAAGGTTTTCCGTAGGGATATGCACAACATCATCCTTGTCTACAAATGAAGTCGTAGGAGATGCTAGAGGGGTAGGAGCACAAGTCGTCTCATCTACGAAATCCATATCGTTAGTAAAGCCTATAGGAAAACCAATGGTAAAGTTTGTAGCCATACCAGTGGAAAAGCTGGAGGTGAAACTAGAAGTGACCTTCATCTTCTCCATCAGTAGGTGTCACACACTTCTCCTAACAATGTACCTAGAAGTTGTGGACTGGGTTGTGATGCTCATAAACCTTCACAACACTCAAGCTTATAACAGTCACCAAGCGCGAGGAAAAAGGTTTCAACATAGGCAAATGGATAGATGTACTTGTTCATGTCAGGTTCACCAAAAATGTAAGAGAGGGGGACCAACCACACCCAAGCTCTAGGTCACGGAGTGCCGAGAGTAGAAAGCTGCCCTAACTTACCTCACTTTAACAAGTGTTTTAGGATGAGGATCAAGAATGAAGAGCACTCTCAAGTGATTTTGTCACTCTACGGACCCAAAAATTTGGTTGGGGCTAGACGAGCCAATTTTTGGATTCCAAACTACACCTCAGACAACTATTTGTCTGAGGATGGCAGTGCGGGTCTGGGACGACACCTCGACGTGTTGGCGTCTCTCTAGCGTGTTGGAATTTATACGGCTAGAAAATGTAAAATGCAGCAAGAACACCAGAAGCCTACTAATATCCTAGATAATTAACTTTAACGAAATGAGCAGAATGATAAAGTACAAAAAGTAAGTGTGTAAATGATAAAATAAGTAGATGAATACAAGGGCGACAAATATCATCTAACAAAAGTGCTAGTTCACCAATGAGCTCCACGCGCACGTTTTCCTACACACAAGTAAGTGGGGAAAAATATTGGGCTGTATAGGGGTTTGCCTCAGTCAAACCCCCGCTCTGTGTTTCCACCTCCACGGACAGCTAGAAAAGCAATAGAGTAGAAAGTACGATAAAGGAAATAGAAGAGAAAGAGAGATTGTTGAACACTACAAAAGAATGCTACGCTACTCTATCAAACCAAAATGCGAAATTAAAGTGATGCAATACCACCTCCACCCAAAGGCACTCAAGGCCAATGAAGGGAGAATACAAGGTAAAAAAATTGGCAAAGTCGCCACAGCCGCAACAGTGACGAAGGGAGGTCTTGCAAGACTCCAAGCTCACAACTTATGTGGTAGCACAATGCATACAAAAGCAAAGTTGATGGAGTAACCAGCTATTGCAATGATCAATGGAGCTATGAAAATGCTAGTAGAATGCTCAAGAGATCCTAAAGTGTGAAGAGAAAATGGAGTGAAATTGCTAGAATCAATGTGAAAAAAGATGAAGTGATAGTGAATAGGATGAATTTGAAGACCAAAAGGAGTCGTTTCGGGTCGGTTGGTCGCATAGAAGCATTACAATTTGACCCCAATGAGGAGTGTAACATCATTGTGGACTCCATATGCATGAATCTGTCAGGGACGATAGCGCGTCGTGCAGACGTCTACATGCTACGCTCACATCCCTGATGAAAATTCCCTCATTGATGCATAAAATACGCACCAAGTGGTTGGAAGGCAAGTGAGTGATGTGGAATGTTTCCTTCAAGTTTGATTTTCTAAGGTGAGGGTATGCAAAAGGGGAATTTATATAAGGGGTACAAATTCGCTCCTATACAAGGAGAAATTAGTATCCTTTGTGTAGCACAAACCATAGTCTGGAGTGTCCTTCAAGTATCTAAATATCCTCTTTACTGCTAAAACATGTGATTCTCTGGGATCTTCTTGAAATCTTGCCACAATATAAATTGAATGCATGATATCCAATCTTGTAGCAATTAGGTATAGCAGTCCACCAATCATTGATTTGTACTTGCTCTATTAGCCTTAGGAGATTCATCATTTTTTCTCAACTTACAACTAGTAACAATAGGAGTACACACTAGTTTAGAATCCTCCATTCCAAACTTCTTCAACATTTCCTTAACATATTTTGACTGTGAAATGAAAATACCTTTTTTTTTATTGACTGATTTGTAGCCCAAGGAAGAAATTCATTTCCCTACTCATTGACATTTCAAACTCTTTATGCATCTCTTCTACAAACCTCTTGTCCATACCTTCATTTCCTCCAAATATTATGTCATCAACATACACTACCACAATTAGGATTTATTATCCCTCAACCTTGAAGTATGGGTTACTATCTGCAATACCTTTCCTGAATCCATGATGTAATAAGTACTTATCTAGCCTTGCATACCAAGATCTAGGAGCTTTTTTGAGTCCATACAATGCCTTGTTCAATTTTCAAACCATATCAACATCATTTGATAATTGAAAACCTTCAGGTTGTTCAATGTATACCTCTTCTTCTAGCTCACCATTCAAGAATGTAGAATTCACATCCATCTGATAAACCTTGAAGTCTTTATGTGTTGCAAAAGCCAAAAACATTCTAATGGCTTCCATCCTTGCCATTGGAGCAAAAGTCTCTTCAAAATATATTCCTTCCACTTGTGATTAGCCCTTACACATAAGTCTAGCCTTATTTCTAACAACTTTTCCATCCTTGTTCAACTTGTTTCTAAAAACCCATTTAGTTCCTATTACATTCTTGTTTGCGGGTCTTGGAACCAACTCCCAAGTTCAATTCTTCTCAATCTGTTCCAACTCTTCTTTCATAGCCTTGATCCAATTCTCATCTTTGCATGCCTCAGTTACAGTTTTAGGTTCTACTTCTGAAAGTAAACAAAAGTTTACCTGTTCCTCTGTCATAGCAAATTTTCTTCTTGTCAACACACCTTTCCTCTTATCTCCAATGATTTGATCTTAATGATTCTTCTGCACATACTTAGGAGTTTTAGGGATCTTTTATGAAGTTTCTTCCTCTTCAATTGTCATCTATTTTTCCTTCTCTCCATCTTTTTCTTCTTCACTGCAAGGGGGGTCATCATATTCATACCCTTCTATCAACATTAAATTATGATGTGGTTCTTCATCCACCTTGACACCTGCACTCTCAATAATTTTCTTTAGTCTTGTATTGTAGCAACGGTAATATTTGCTTCTTATAGAGAATCCAAGGAAGATTCCTTCATCATATCTTGTATAAAAATTTCCTAATTTTTCTTCATCTCTTATGATATAGCAATTACTCCAAACACTCTGAAATATTTCACAGTAGTAGGTTTTCCATACCATATCTCATAGGGATTCTTTGAATTTTCCACTCTTGCTTGACCTCTATTAAGAATGTAGACTACATTATGAATTGCTTCTCTCCAATAGACATCCAATAGACTTGCTTCCTTCATCATAGTTCTAGCTGCCTCTTGAACTGTCCTATTTTTCCTCTCCACGACTCCATTATGTTGAGTCCTAGGAGTTGATAACTGTCTCTTTATTCCATGATCTTCAAAAAAATTGTTAAACTTATTGGAGGTGAACTCACCAACTCTGTCAGATCTTAAGCACTTGATTTTCACATCCATTTAATTCCCAACCATAGATTTAAAAGATTTAAACTTATTTAGAGCTTTTGATCTTTCTTTGAGAAATGTCACCCAAGTCATTCTAGAATTATCGTCAATCAACAACATAAAGTACATGTCACCATGAGGGCTTCTTATTCTGGTAGGTCCACATAGGTTTTTATGCACCAACTCCAAAGGACCTATGGTAGAATATTCCTTAGTCTTGAACATCTTCTTTGTTTGATTTCCAAACTGACATTCCTTGTAGATTGCATTGATAGGCTATAAAAATTGATGTGACCTATTCTTCTATGTCATAGACAAATTTCATTGATTTGAGACATAAAGCACTTAGCACCATGACCTTTGAGATGATAAACATTACCTTCTATCCTTGTCCCTGTAGCAATCAAAGTTTTTTATCTTCCTTTTCTGATTTCATAACCATCATCCTAAAACACAAAATTGTATCCTCTACTCTACATTTTTCCTACACCAAGAAGATTATCTCTGAGAGCCTTGACATAAAGAACATCATCTGTTTTATGCTTGCCATGAAAACTAATTGATATTTTTCCACAAATCTTAGCAGATGTATCATCACCAAACTTAACAAGACCACCATCATACTTCTGAAGTTTAGCAAACTTACTCTTATCACCTGTCATATGATTCGAGAATCCACTGTCAATTATCTAGTAATTTCTTTCCTCTCTTGCATGAAAAATAGTCACCATAGTTCCTTCAATGTTATGACCTATTTGTGAAGCACTTTACTTCATACATCTTTCATAATTAGTAGAATTAGTTCCAAAATTTAGAGCCATGAACAAGCATTCATCATTGTCATTATTAGGATAGTTTATTTCCTCATCATTAGATGCACCATTGTCTTTTTTAACACAATAAATCTTCTTGAAAAATTCTCCTTTATGATCCTTATGTTTTCCATTTGCAACTTTGATTGGACATTCATAACCATAATGTCCTATTTTTCCATAATTGAAACAGTTAAAGGGTAACTTACCTCTGTATTTTCTAGTGCCCTTTTTCAATATTCTTACAAAAAAAAATTCCACCATATCAAGATCATCTGGACTGATTCATCAACCTTCTCTACCTTGCTAACTTTAAAAGTAGTTTCTTTCTTTGTTACATCTTGAAAAAACTCTCTTAATTCATAAGAAATTAAAGCACCAAACATCTGATCTCTAGAATAATTATCCAATTTTGAGCTTCCTCAATAGCATAAACTTTAGAACTATAGGCTTTAGGAAGTGTTCTTGATACCTTTTTCACAACTTCACTTTCTTCCAGCTTACCACCAAGACCATTAATGGTATTAACAACTTCATCCAATCTGAGCATGTAGGTTGTAATGTCTTCATCTTCAGATATCCTTAGGGTTTAAAATTTGGCTTTTTAGTTCTCCATCTTTGCTTGCTTGACTTTATCATCTCCTTCATAAATTCTCTCCAAATTTGTCCAGATCTCTTTAGTGGTCTTAAGGCTTATCACCTTCCCAAGATTTGAATGAGAAAGTCCACTCAATATAGAATTTATCATTTTTCCATTGTTCTCATATTCCTTGATCTCATCATCACTTGTCGGACCATTAGCAAGTATATTATATCCTTTTTTCAACTGATTTCCACACACCAAATCCAAGAGAGACTAGAAAGTATTTTATCTTAGCTTTTCAACAAGCATAATTTGTTCCATCGAGCATAGGAGCTTTGACTCACTTCCTGTGCATCATTCAGATCTACATCAAGCGATTAAGCTTTCTCTAAGGAACCAAAACTTTGATACCAATTTTTAGATGCACAAGATAGCTGAGAGGGGGGTGAATCAATTGCACATTAAAACATTCAATCTCTCATTAACTTTCAAACCCTTATCAAACTTTAAACCCTCATTAAGCATTAGCAAAATGTAAACATGCGAAGCAACAATGCAAACACAACCATACACAAGAGAACACAAAATTTACGTGGAAAACCCTAAGCTGGGAATAACCATAGGGAGGATTAGCTCACATATATATGAATAACAACACCGAATAAAACTAGGCTAATTACCAAGGGATCACTATCCAAAAAAGAAGAAAGGCTCACTGTCGGGTGGATTACTACCAAGAAGAAAGAAGAATAGAAGAAACTGTTATAGAGAGATTCACTATCTCAGAGCAATAGGAAGAATCCACCACTAGAACTTTGCACCATCCACAACCTTTGGCTCACTACCTCCAGCAACTTCAAGCACACTGAAAATGTAAACATCTACTCACTGCATCCAAATTCATAGGCATTTAAGCTCGCACTTAGATCACCACACTTGATCACATTCGCATCTCACATTTTCCACAAAACATCTCCAACAACTCACCTTGCATTTATACCATCCACAACCTAAACAATCTTAATTAGGTAGGCCTTAATGAAACATATGCACCTCAAACATGCAACACCAAATAAGTCAGCACCAAACACCTCCACGGTGGAAAGAAGTGAAGGAAGACCACACCAAGGGTTAACTAGGACCCAAATCTACACCTACACACATCACAACACTTCCACAAACAACAAAAATCCTTTTGTAATTAGTGTTAGACTAACACTACAAGCGACCCCATGTATGCTTGTCCAGGTCTAGAAACAACATGTAGACCACACAAAAACACCACACGACATATAGGAATATCCCAACATCAACATATTACTCTACAACATTGTCGTAACCACCTGAAACAAAAGAGTACTTCTATCCTGTGCACCAGGGTGCACTACAATTGAACTCCAACACAAGAACTGAACTTGCAGAGCAACTAAACACCAGAAACTCCAAGGGAAAGTAGATATAGACAATATAAGCACATTCCCAAATCCACAAGAAAAAAAACAACAATGTGAAGAAATAAAATACAATCTCATTTCTCTCAAATAATCCTTCTTCACAAGAAAACACACTGTCAAACACATCTTCTACTACCACACAATCCAAAACATGAAACTCTAGATACGAAACCTCTAAAAACCTCTAATTATCATGTTCAAACTACACAAGCATACCTTCAACCATGAAGAAATATGGAGCACAACACTAAACACACCTCAGTCACATTGCACACTCTTTTATTCAAATTTTCTCAAAAGCACTTGGAAACCAATTGAACCAGTTGCATCATCTAAAACACAAGTATATTATTGTCACAAACACTTCCCACCATGATCACATAACATGACTACACTAGAGGTTGACATCAAACCATAATACAGATGACAACATAGTGCAACACTTCTTCAGCAACTCCAACAATCTCCATATTGTTGACATCAATGAGCAACTATTGACATCAATGAAAACACCTGCAACATACCTACAATAGTACATGGACCTGCAACATCAAGACTATCTAACATGCCTACAAGATTGTCCACAAAATGTGATTCTTACCAGCTCATCTGAGTCAATTTCCCAAATATTCCACACCTTTTTACCACACCAATGTTTCCCAAACATAGCAATACTTGACATCTCACCAGTTCAAACAACATCCAAGACTTAAGATATAATGTCGGGTAAATCATTGAATCTTAACAGTTAATTGATTGATATACAACAAACCTCACTAATGAACGTGTTGCAAGCACACACAACAACCTTTGCATGGGATTATCATGACATGAAGGGGATAGACCCTGACTTGTGCATGCATAAGATTTATATCAATGATGGTTTTAAACCCATAAGGAAACTCCAAATGAGTTTGAACCTTGCAGTTAGAGACATAGTTAAATCAAAATTGCAAAAATTGCTTGATGCAGGCTTTATCTATCCTATCTCTGATAGTCAATGGGTGTCACCTGTAGTAATTATCCCTAAGAAAGGAGGAAAGTGGAGAGTGTGTAGACTACCGAGAATTGAATGCTGCAACTAGGAAGGACCACTTTCCACTCCCCTTCATTGACCAAGTACTTGATTCATTAGCAGGCAAGAAGTACTTTTCCTTTTTGGATGGATTTACTGGCTACAACCAAATTAAGATTGCCACAAAAGACCATGACTAGATAACTTTCACATGCCCTTGGGGCACATATGTTTATTTTGTCCTTCCATTTGGGTTGTGTAATGCACCAACCACCTTCTAAAGGGAAATATTGAGTATATTCTCAGACTTTGCACATGATTCCATGGAGGTTTACATGGATGATTTCACAACTTATGGGACTACATATGATGAAGCACTTGGCAATCTAGAGAAGGTGCTAAAAAGGTGCCAAGAACATAACTTATCTTTGAGTCATGAAAAATGTTTCATGATGATGACATAAGGGATTGTATTAGGACATTTTGTGTCAAATGAAGGAATTCAAATTGACCCCAACAAAGCTAAAGTGATCCCAACACTCCCTATGCCTCAAAGACAAAAATATGTTAGAAGTTTCCTAGGACATGTTGGGTATTACAAGAGATTCATTCAAGACTTTAGCAAACTTGCAGCTCCACTATTTGTTTTATTATCAAAGATGTAGAATTTGAGTGGACAACTGCTTGTCAACACTCCTTTAAAGCACTCAAGGCAGCATTGACCAAAACACCTATCTTGAGAGGACCGAATACCTTACCTTTCCATATCCATATGGATGATTATGATTTTTTTATAGGAGTTGTGCTTGGGAAAAAGGAAGGACACAAAGAGTATGCCATATATTACATCAGTAAAAATTTACAAGGGGTAGAAACTCAATTATATAGTGACAGAGAAGGAGATGTTGTTAGTAGTATATGTAATAAATTAATTTAGGCATTATATTACAAGATATTCAGTGTTCATACATATTGACCATACAACAATAAGGTATCTAATGAACTAACCAATGGTTGGTGGCAGGCTTGTTAGGTGGTTACTATTACTTCAAGAATTTGACATTATCATTGTGGATAAACCAAGTAAAGAAAATGTATTGGAATATTTTCTATCTAGATTACCAACCAAATTAGAAGAAGATGTTGATAATTCTTTCCCAGATGAGCATTTATTTGCTCTATCTCTGCATACATCTTGGTATGCAAATATTGCCAACTATCTTGTACCAAAACAGACACCACCCCATTTCTCATCAAGAGAAAAAAGGCAATTGGTTCGTAAGATTTTTCCTTACTCCTGGATAGCTTGATACTTATTCTACACAAGTCCAAACAACATAATGAGGAGATGTATTAGAGGCAATGAAGTATATGATATCCTTAGAGAATGTCATGATGAACCTTGTGGGGGACACTTTGCAACAAAGAGGACAACTCTTAAGATTCTCAACATTGGCTACTATTGGCCAACTCTTTATAAAGATGCAGTGAAGTACACTAGGGCCTGTGATAGGTGTCAAAGAATGGGAAGGAAAACAAAAATAGATGAAATGCCATTGTAGCCACAGTTAGCAATAACGCCATTTGACAAATAGGGATTGGATTTTATTGGCCCCATATCACCAAAATCAAACAACAAAGAGTACATATTGGTATGCACATATTACATTATAGAGTGGGTGGAGGTTAAGGCTCTATAATTTACAAGAGATGGTAATGTGGCAAAGTCTCTCTATGAGGACATATTCACAAGATATGGAGTTCCAAGAGAGATTGTCACAAACCAAGGACCCCAGTTTACATTATAACTAATCACAAAGTTGGTTCAAGAGTATGAAATCAGACATAGGAAGTCAACACCTTACCACCCTCAAGCTAATGGACATGTTGAATTCACAAATAGGGAAATTGAAAACATCCTCACAAAGATAGTGCAAATTCATAGGAAGGATTGGGCAGCCAGGTTGCTTAAGACAATTTGGGCCTATAGGACAACTTGGAAGACCATAATCGGATTTACACCATATGAATTAGTGTATGGGAAGAAAGCAATACTTCCTATTGAATTTGAATACAAAATATTGAGGACAATAGTTGCATTGGGCATGGACTTGCCCACAACTCAACAAGAGAGATTACACAACCTCAATACACTTGATGAAATCAGAATGGAAGCCATACACCACACTAAAGTTATCCATAATCAAAGAATCTATTTGAATGATTAGTTGATAAAGACAAAGGAATTCAGTGAAGGTGATTGGGCTCTCTTTTATGACTCCAGATACAAAGACTACAAAGGGAAATTATAAACTAGATGGCTTGGTCCATATAATGAGATAAAACAAATGTTTCCAAATGGTGCAGTACAACTACATACAATTGATGACATCAGGTTCTCATTACTGGTTAATGGACACACATTGAAGCTTTACAAAAATCCATTGCAGAAGGATGAATTCCTTCTTTCATTAATTCAACAGTTTGAACCTACAATTGACAATTCAGTAGTAGAAACTACAAGTTCTACAAATAAATCAGTGGATGAGCTACATAGCTCACCAACTGATGTTTCACAGGTATAATTCTACCATCTCTTTCAAATGCACACACTGCACATGTGACAAATGACAACATTCATTTTTTGGAATAGTCAAAGAAGCAACAATGACCTATAGCATCACATTTGAAGGCGACAAACTTTTAGAAGGGACCTGTTACTACAAGCGCTCATAGCACTTGTCTAACAACCATTTCACATTACCACCCTCATTCACTACATATCAATCATTTCATTTCCTATTCCAATGTACATGCAACCACACACATTTCATTTCATCACATGTCTCTTCTTATATCCATTCACACATATCATTTCTACCACCTTTCTCGATTACCACATACCATGCATTCATTTCACCTCACCTATTATGTATACTCTGCAAAATTTTCATTATGTCATTCACCACGTGTCATGTACACACTGTCATTCATTTAGAATTGCATTTGCATGAAATTCATTACAATCATGGCAAGTCATTTCACATCCCACTACATGCAATTATCAATCACTTCGCACAAGTTAAGTTTCACTTCAACAAGCATGCTATAGGTACACACATTAATTTATCATAATTTATATAGATGATAATTGATTTTTTGCATGTTTATATATTAATTCGTGCATGCATCATAGCTTAATTGGCATTCCACTATGTTTCATTTAACCCTCCTCCAAATTTATACCACTAAGTGAGGACACTTAGTATCTTTAGTTGGGGGGAGGGGTATTCTTTATTTTCTTCATTTTTAAAAACCACAAACTCTCTGCAACCTTTTTTCCATTTTATTTTCCTCCAATTTCAAACAATACAAGATCAGAGGAGAGAAAAAGGGTTAAAGGCAATTGAATTGAGAGGTTACGACATACATATATAGTGAAAGTGGTGTAGTTGGAGTAACAGACAAGAAATTGAACCAAAATAAAGTAGAATTAAGGAATCGTAGAACATAAACAATATCATGGGAGGTGACATTATTCGTAAGGAACCAACAACACACACCCATCTATTAGAAGATGGGTTGGTATTACCCATTTTTCAACACGTTAGTTTGTTGGAGTTGTTTATGCTGAAAACTAAAAAAACTAATTAAATATAATAACCAGATTCAAAATGTTTTCACCATTGCATCAATGAAGCCTTTCCAACTAAATGCAAATGCAACAAAGATAAAACTAAACTATGCAAAATCAAAACATGTGCATTTAAAGGAAATCTAACTCCATTGTCATCCTATCATCAAGATCTTGTTTTCAAGCATTTTGGTGCTCTCAAATTTTTGCACAAGCACAAATGTTACAAGAGGCTATGATGAATGGATTCAAATGATTGAAGGTGTGATCAGAATTCAATGTATGTTTTTTTTTTTGGTGAGAAGAGAAGGATTTTTATAGATGAATGCATAATGTGAAAATGAGAAATGAGTGGAGTGATTTATGCCATGATTTGTGTTTGGAAGCTCAAAATGTACAATTTTGAGCTAACTCCATGGAAATTGATTTATGAATTTAATGTGCAATTTTAAGCTAATTTCATGGAATTTGATTTATGAATTTTAAATTATTTATTGAAATATATGAATGCATTTTAATGATTAATGCAAATGAATAATCATGCAAATGGTCAAAGTCAAATGATTTATGCAAATGGTCATAATGATTTATGAAATGGTTAAATTATTTATGTAAATGGATTATGGTTATGAATAAATGCTTATAATATTTTAATGGTTTTATGGAGATATGATTATGCAGATGATCAATTAAAATATGCAATGGATAAAAATGATTAAGAGGACATTTTTATGCATCTACATTTTTCCCCTCTTTGAGACAATGCAATCTGTCATGTTGTTTCAAAGAAAAAGTGATTAAGTGATACATGCCCTAGGGATATCCTAGTAAGGATAATGATGAATATGATATGCCCCCTCGAGAGATTAAGTGAAAAATTTGTGATAAGATTAATCTCTCGATAGATCACGAGGAGAAGATTTTATAATTGATATTGCGCGAGTGATTAAGTGGAGATGCACATTTGATGAAAATGCACAGTTGATGGGTGTAACTAAACAATTGATGTAAATGATCAATACAGCCAGGTTGATAAGCTGATTGAGTTGATTAAGTTGATTGAGATTGATTCCAATGCAAAACAATGATTGAGTGATCAAGGAGCAGATTGATTGATTTGATATTAAAAGACAGGTATCAGTTAGATAAACTGATTAATCATTCTTTGAAATAAGGAGCATGAAGAAAATGAAATGATGAAGGAAATGGATGATGAAGAAATGATAGATGAAAAAGAGATATGAAGGAAATGAGGGTGATGAAGCTTCTTGTGCTTTACAAAGTGCTTTATCATCATAGAACTTATTATGTCACAAATTAGTATAAGCGTCTAGATAACATGAACGTCTAGACGACCTAAATACTATTTGCATTTTTATTTAGCAGTGAAGTATAAGCATCTAGGTATAAAGACCTTAGATGACTTGAATACTTATTTCATGGAAGACACTATCAAACAAGGAATGCTCTCGTCCATAGTAGACTCATAGGTCCTCGATGGTTTTGGATAACCATGTCTTAAGATGAGTCATCCTGTGAATAAGAAACAATCCATGGATAGCAAACAAGTGAACATGCCCCATCCTTGCCTCTCTAGTCCAAGACATCCTCGAGAAGCTAAAAGACATGCCACCAAAGATAAAAATCATAAAATAATCAAAGATCGACAAACAAACATGCATCATGCTTCAATATAGAACTGATTCTTGTCACAAATTATGCAGTTGGTTGGATTTGAAAAATGGATTGATAGGTATGTTGCAATGTTCTTTTGATTGTTAATCAGGAATGTTATGATTTTGTTAAAGTTCAAAGCTATTGGTGATCTGAAAGTGTCACTACTTTTGGAATTTTTATGGAGTTATGTGATTTTTTTTAGGACATTTCATGATTTTTTATGGATTTTTTCAAGACATTTTATGATTTTTATGGATTTTTTTAGGACGTTTTATGATTTTTAGGGATTTTTCCAGGACATTTTATGATTTTTTATGGATTTTTCAGGACATTTTACGATTTTTTTTTTAAGGACATTTTATGATTTTTTGGCTATTTTGAAGTTTTTAAAGATGGAGTGAGATGAAATTTGATAGATGACTGATTGAAGGAATAAGATCTTCCACAATAGAGGTAATGCAACCATGGATAAATGATAGATCAAAATGAAAGATTCACTTGTAAAACATGTCACACAAGCAACATATCTTTTGTCCAAATATGATAATGGTTGATTGATTAAGATGCCAGGAATGATTGATTCCATAGGGCATGATGATGATAAGTACTTAGGATCACTGATTCCTCTAAGTACGATAATATTAATGATTGTTGATGGTTGATTGACAAAAGATATGAGGATTGGATAATGTTTTATAGCTAGGCTCAAATATGATTTGCATGATAAGATTCAAGGTTGCAAAGGGACATGATGGCCCACCTTGTGGTAGTGTAATCATGGATAAATGATAAGGATGTGAACTATGATGGAATGGTAATGGATAAGGACATGAAAGGGAAATCCAAAGCATGCGTTTGTAATTTTTCCCCTAATCTCATCAAGAACAAAGGAAGGAAATGGGACATGGATTTTGATAAGCTAGGAGATACATAATGGAAGAATGCAAGGATAAGGATAATGAATAGGATGATAAAGATCAACTAGATAAGGATAATGTGCACAATTCCTAAGTATTTTTCCCCTATTCCTCATCAAGACCAAGGAAGGGAAGAAAGGGTGTATTTAGAAAGAATGATGGAATATGGATAAGGTGAAGGATAGGTATGGAAGATATGGATAAAATGTATAGGATAAGATATATGATGTTCAAGAAGATCCTTAACCTTGTCAGGATCAAAGGTGTAAAGGTAAAGGATGAAGCAAAGAGGATAATGGATATGAATGACGGGATGGATGAAACTTGCCCCCAAGTCTAGAGTGCAAGAGGAATATGGAAGATAGGATATGAATAGGGATAAATGAATATGGAAGATAATAATGCATGATAGGAAGATGGAGGGAGGACTCAAGCATCAATTTTCATAGCTAATATCCCTTGAATATGTGCTCTAATAAACCATGGAAATGAGGATTAGACTCATAAACATTGGTAGATTAAAGGTATGATGGAAAAAGCTAAAGACTTATGCAAATGTTTGAATTAAAGGAGGATAATGGGGGATGAATGTTGGATAATGGATAGGAGGTTGGAATTCTTGTTGATGGTTATACGGAAAGGATGGAAAGATCAACATCGACACATACCTTGAAGGGTGGTGGAGTGATGGAGGAAAAATGGAGTTTGAAGGTGACAGGTTTTTAGATGGATGATTGGAGGAAGCTTTTGGATTAGCAAATTTGGATGCCAATTTAGGTTTTATGGCTTCTATGAGAATTTTAGGAATCCACATAGCCTTTGACTTTGAATTTTTCTTTGTGGGCCTTTGTGGCCTTTGAGATTTTTCTTTTTGATTTATGGACCTTTGTGGCCTTTGAAATTTTTCTTTTTGCTTTGTGGGCCTTTGTGGCCTTTGATTTTTTTTCTTTTGACTTTGGATCAGATTTTCTTTTATTCTTGCATGTCTCTTCGAGGAGACATGTTGATCCTTTGATATATGTGGATTTTGATATGGAAGCTTTTGACATTTGGCACCCAAATTGCTTCAGAGAGCAATGGGATGGGTGGATGGAGATGAATGATATGGAGGTATTATGGATGGGTTAATATAGGTAGAATTTTGAGAGGGAATCAAGGATGTGTGCCTTTTTTGTTCTTGATGAATAAGAGATGGAGGGATGTAGGGCCCCAATATGGATGGAAGGGCTGATAAACTAGGGTTTGGATGATAAGAACCAAGGATAGATGGAATGTTTGATGGACTAGGATAAGGACCTAGGATAGATGGAAGGTTTGATGGACTAGGATACTTAGGTTTATTTTGATGGAATTTGGACTTACAATAGGTACCAATGTCTTGAGCGTGAGGTGTATAACCAAGGCCATTATAGTATGGATTTTTGTGGATATAAATGGGTTCTAGGATACCTTGTTCATGAAGGCCTAATCCTTTTCCTTTGTAGTTCATACTTTGACACATTCATTTTCTAACGAGATATGTATTATTTATGAAACAATATGCAAGTCTATCGTGGGGTGGATGTGATATGGAAGGAATAACAATATCTTGGAGTAAACCACCTTGGATAAAAGTGAGGGAACCCATTTGATAGGTAAGGGGCTCATGTATAGCTTGAATAGGGGTGATAGACCCTTGTGGAGGATTGTAATCATGAGGGGAATTAGGATAGGTGATAGGATCTTGACACGAGAATGATGGAGTACTTTGATCTTGACTTGGAAAAGGATCACATGGTGTAGGAGATGGAGTAGCTTTCTCTTTATTAGGTATGAAATCATCATGAAGTGTTATGAAAGGAATATCTTGATCATGAGAAGGATGAACATCATCATGGAAGGAAAGGGTATCCTTGAATGGAGGTATATCTTGATCTTGATGAGGAAGGGAATCCTGAGACTTTTTGGAAAGCATAACTTGATCAGCAGATGGTAGGACATCATTGGATATGATGGAAGAACTATCATGATCTTGGGAATTAATGGAACCATGAGATGGTATGGATTCATTAGATGAGGTGGAAGGGGAATTTGGAAGGATACTTTTATCTTGAGATGGAAGGGGATCATCTTGGATGAAACAAAAAGAGATAAGGGGATCATCATGAGGTTCTTAAAGGATGGGATCTTTGTCAAATATTGGAGAGGATTGGAGATTTCTGGAATCATTAGATAGAGTGGAAAAAATACTTTGATTTTGATGTGTAGGGGAGTCTATGCTAGCATGCTTTGGACTAAGAGACTGATATGAATCATTGGATGTAGATGGTATGATGGGAGATGATGGTTGGATGGAATCATTAACTTGGGTGAAAGACTCGTGAGGTTTATTTTGAATTATGGGGGATGAAGATAGATGCATGACATGGTAGGATTGCTCAATGTTATTTTTGTTTGAGGACTTAGATTTGGGTTTCTCATTTAGCCTTTGCAGAAAGTCATGGACATTGAACTTGGATGATGTAGTTTTGGGTGAGTATAAAGGCTTACGAGATGATTGCATCACTTCATTCAAATGTTGGGATTCTAGTTGTTTTTCAAGCTCTTTCAAACGATGGTCAAGATATTCAATCCTTTGGTTTCGTTCATAGGTCGGGGATGAATATGGAGGATAGCGGTTAGACATGTTTGGTTGATGGTTGTGGGAATGTTTTGAGGTGTTGTAGGATTATTAGTAAAACTTTGGGAAGGTTATGGATGGTTTAGGGATGATTATTATGATGGATGAAGCATGAGACCCAAAGGTTATGATAGGTGATGATGTTTGATTGAGGTTTATTTTTACACACACACGCAAGACACGGTAGAAAAAATGTTTGATTTTAACAATACAAGCACAAGTCCTAAGGTTGGCAAGGACTATATTCACTGGATTCCATGTGGGTTTCCCCAACTGCACTTATTCTTAGCGGGTGACTTAGAAGCTTGGCCACACTAGCTCCCCTCCATGGCACTCACTTCTCGGGTCAACCAAGCTTTGATCCCTCATGAATATCCCATGAAAAACTCTTCACCTCTACTAAGAACTGCGAGAATGTGGATGCCTTAGCAACGACCGTTGCTGCACAAACAAATAGAAGGGTTTTTGGCTTCTAAAACAAGAGGTGTCTAGTAAGGGAATCTGTGAATAGAGAGCTCGTCTTTAATAGCCTAAGAACTAGGAGGCCCACCCCCACTCTCATCACCAGCAAGTCTCAGCGGACTGAGGGTCTCGCAGCTTGGCTTCGAACAACGCTAGCCACTCCTTGGGGTACAAATTTCGTTCTCCCCCCTTTGATATAGCCCACCGAAAAATGTGCTCAAGGTCAAACCTTGAGGTGATGAAATCTCTAGGGAAGCCTCTCCTAAAAAAAGACCAATACATGTATTTCTTGTCACCTAGGATCGCACAAGTGCACAAGGGGATTAGATACGTACACACTGGATTGGGTAACACAGAATGTGCAAGCGCACCAAACACAACATGCAAGGTTCTTTTTAAGCACCAATTGAAATGTTATCTAATCTAAAAGACAATTAGTTTGAAAATCAAGTCTTCAAAGAACGTCCTACACCAAATGTCATTAGTAGTTTCAAATTCAAGTCTTCGGCAATCGTGTGTTTATATTTTCAACCCTGAGTCTTTGTCATCCAGACCTGCAAAGAGAAAATCAATGATTAGCCATAGAATCAACATTTAAGCTATGAAGGAAAAAGACATTAATCTAAACTAAAAACTAATCTAAAATTAGAAACTAATCTAGATTAAAAATTAATCTAAAATTAAAAATTATTCTAGATTAAATCCAACCTAAAATTAAAATTAGTCTAAATTAAAAACTAATGTAAAATTAAAAACTAATCTAAAATTAAAAACTAATCTAAAATTAAAAACTAATCTAAATTAAAAAAACTAATTTAAATTAAAAGCTAATGTAACCTAAAAGTTAATCTAAAATTAAATCTAAAACTATAAAATTAAATAATATTAAATCTAAATTAAAAATTAGCTCTACATTCTAAATTAAAAATTAAATCTAAATTAAAAAGTTAAATCTAAATTAGAAATTAGATCTAAAAGGCTAAAATCTTTTTTTTTTTTTTAACAAAGCTAAATCTAATTTAAAGACTAAAAGCTAAATTAAAATTAAAATTTAAAAGCTAAACTAAAAGTTAAAATCTAAATTCTAAAAAAAATCTAAAAAGCTAAAAGGTTAAATTTAAAAAGTAAATCTAAATTAGAATTTTAATCTAAATTAAAAGTTAAAAATTAAATCTAAATTAAAATTTACACTAAATTAAAATCTAAACTAAATTAATTGAAATTAAAATCTAATCCTAAATTAATTAAAACCAAAGTTAGAAACTAAAAAAAGAAACACCAGGAAAGCCATGTTCAAAATAAAATGTTTTGATTGCAGTTTATAGAGAAATGATGGCAGGCTATGATGTGATTGCATTTATTCCTCAGATTATTCAACATTTATTTAGCCATGTGTTGGCGTTTAAATTCGCACCTCTAGAATGCGTATTTGAAATAGACAGCTATACATAGTAAAACTGCTCTTCAAATTAGGAGGGGAAGCTCCCTCTTGCTGATGGTGTTGAAAGAAAGTAAACTAAAAACTAAGTTGCCTATCTTTTTGATCAGCTAGAGCACAAGGTATATAAAACACAAACGTCGCAGCTGAGATTTTCTGATTAAGAATTCGAACTACGACTAACTTAAGCTAAAGACGTTTCTAACTTCTCAAGTAATACACAGAGCAAGAGAAATTAGAAATGAACAAGGTTGATTCTTTGACATAGGCTTAAGATAACTCTTTCTCAACATACATCTACACACTTCAATGTAAGCTGAAATTAAGATCACAAAAGCATAACACAAATAATGGAAATTTGAGACGTTATACCAAGGCAAAGGAGGCTCATGATTTTATTTCTCAAACTTTTGGAACAAAAATAACACATGCCTGGAACAAGAGCTTGTAGCTAAAGAGGCTTGCAAAACTTGTTCTTACACAATAGGAACAACAATTACAATAACTTCTTGTTGGCTAAAAGAGACTCAACAATTCGCTATCATAAAACATTTGAACAACATTGAATAACAAATAGAAGGCACTTAGGCTCAGCGTTTTGTTATCACTAGCATGGTTAAAGAAAACTAATGAGCAAAGGCTCTTATTTATAGGCA
The DNA here is from genome assembly GCA_007258455.2 of Sequoia sempervirens. Lineage (NCBI taxonomy): Eukaryota > Viridiplantae > Streptophyta > Pinopsida > Cupressales > Cupressaceae > Sequoia > Sequoia sempervirens. Next base: position 65,335 of record VDFB02378299.1, read on the forward strand.
AGTAGAGGAGTAGGGAACCCTAAAATCTCCTTGCTTTTACAATCTAGGGCTTGCTCAGCAAGCAAGCTTTATTTCTAAATCTAGAAGGAAGATAACATCTAACACCTAAGAAAGCAGGAAAAGCGGGAAAAGCCAACTATTACATTTATCTTCTTTCTCTTCTTCAAAGAATGGATAAGAATTGCTCCAAGAATAGAAAGAAAGCTTCTAGATGAAAGCCATTTCAAATCTCAATCACATCCGCTAAAAAGCGGGAAACTGTGTCCCGGTTTGGTGCATCTATCCCATCAATAGCAAAGTTGTGTTTTTCTAAGATATCCTCTCCATTTGCAATTTATCTCAGGAAATCTTCAACCTCATTGGCCGCTTTTTCAAATCTTATTGACATCATGGCAAGGTGACTCATTCTGCCACCAAATGTATTGTTGCTATCATAGCTGTGAACAACACTCTGAAATTGAGTTTTCACTTCATCTAGCCCGACGTAAGAACCATCTTCAAGACTGTACCGAGAAGGAATCTCTGTGACAAACTCATTGATGAAAAGAAGAGCTTCGATCACCCTTTTTCTATAGGCAATAAACTCCTCGGATATCCTCTCGTAAGTTTTAACCTTGAAGACATGACGCTCTCTCCAAGCAAGGATCTACCTCTTGTGTTCTTTTGAAGCCGTTGAACCATAGGTTGTATCCAAATCAACAATGATGATTTCATGCCTTGGTTTCACCTCAACCACTGATTGTTCAAACCCTTGGATACCTTGACGTAGCTCATGAGCATTTTCTCTCAACTGAAACATCCATGCCAAGATCTCCTTTCCTCTAACAATGAAACTCTTGATCCACTCTTGAGTTTCCTTCCCACAAATGACCAACTGCCTCAACTGATGATGATCAACTGGTGTATCTAAAACCTGGGGCAGCAACTGAGTAGCCTGTGAAGAACCATGAACAAGGTTAGAAATATAAAGCCTAAGTCGTTGTATTTCAGCCTTGAGGGCTGCTTTGTCTTCCCCATCCTTGAGCACTCTTTCTTGAAGGTTTTCAGACACAACTCTGAACAAACTGACATCCGTATGTCTGGTATTTCTACCAAGATTAGCCTTGACCATCACGAAGTCATCCATATTCACCTCATACCTATTCTTATCTATGGAAGGTATGGCAGTCTCCATAACCATCTCACCATCAGGATTCCTATCAAAGTGAACTTGCTTCTTTGCTTTCTTCTTAGGAGGTTCCTAATAGATGTTGTCAAGATCATCAAAATCTACCTGATATGAAGGTCTTCTTCTCTCCCTTCCCAAGGAGCTCTCAAGCCAAGACACGGTAGTATCTTTACTAACTTCCTTGGGAGGTACAATTGCAATTTCTTCATCTTCTTCAATATCCAGGTCGATGTGAATCGGTGAAGACTCTGCCAAAGGTACATAAACATGTGTTAAAGGTGGCTCCTCTGCTTCTTTTTGAGGTATGGGCTCGTTAGGAGGAGCTTCTGTTACAACTGTAGGTTGCTCCTGTATGACTATGTCTGAGAAGTCTAACCTTCTTCTTACATTTTTATTTGATCTACTACCTTTGATGCCTTCTTGAGACTGACTTATGCCTTTCCCTTTCGACTGTGCTCTGGAAGAAGAGGGAAGTGTCCTTGGTGGCTCTGCTACTGGAATGGAGTTTTTCCTCTTAAGGACTAGGAAAACCTTGCTCTGCTCGAGGACTTGTCTTGTCCTGTCTTCAACTAAGAGGGACTCTTTATTAGCCCAATTGACTTGAGGAAGGGGCTGATCTTCAATTCACTTATGAGCATACATCGGGAGAAGCACATCCTCATCATCATCTGATAACCCTTTAATGTCTTCTGATAAGCAGTCTTTCATCTAGTGAAGAGTGAGCCTGTTGTAACTATGCCTCCGCACCTCAAACTCATCTATGCAATTGGCCCAAAATTCTTCGAGACCAGGGTAAGTCAGCATAGTTTTTCTCCAGTCAGCCAACATAGACACCATGAGGGTCATAAGATTGTCTCTCACTATAAGGCTTGAGACCAAGTTTATCTAACTCATCCCCCATGGTCTTAGCATCTGTTGTTGTTCTACATGTATAAATTCCCAACCCCAATGGAAAACCGAGGGTTGGTTTCTTTCTGTTCCTCAAGACTGTGTGGACCTCACGTGCCTGCCTTAAGAACTCCATGAAGATGACCTCGTCTGACGGGTACCTTGGTAACATGAGTGGAGTGCCTGAAAAGCCATAGAATCTGAGATAGGTGAAAGTAGGAAATTGTATGAACCAATCTGCCCACTCTGCCATCGTTGCCCTAGCAGTTGAAGAGATACAAACGTACAATTCATTGTCCAAGTCCGCACTGTGTACATCAGGAAAGCCTCATTCACCCTCTTGTAGTGATGCAGATACTTCATGAATTCCAACTAAGGTTAATAGTTGTAGATATGTTGTACACTCAATGATCCCTCGGTGTTCGATCCTCTGAATTGACCTTGATAGGCCACTAGGTAGACTAGGTAAGAAACCATATGGAATTCCTGAATCTGAAAATATTTCGTTATCTGTTGATGAAGGCTATCACTAATCAAGGTGGGCCAATCATAGAACTCGGTCTTCTTCATGATATGAGGAATCACATAGAACATCCATGGTTGAAACTTGGTAGCATCTTCTTGTCCAATGACCCTATTGAGCAAGGTGATTATGATGGCAATCTCATCTTTGAACTCCCCTCACTCGACATTCTTAGGCAAAGTCTTATGTTTCTCCTTCATCCACCTCTGTGCAATCTTCTTGCTATATTTGTCCTTGTGCATTTCCCACATCCTTTCACATTTTCCCTTTGAGATAGTGACACTTTCAGGCCAAGGGGGAATGGAAAAACATTTCTCGATCATATCAGGTTTCAAACTGCAAATCAATCTGCCATCAATTGACTGGATCTCCCTTGTACCCGGATTGTAATGCTTGATGCAAGTGATTACGAACTTGAGGCTCTGGATTGAAATAGGAATAGACGATGTTGCGAGGAGTCCAAAGTGTCCCAGGTTTTTGATTGAAGTGTTGCCTGCGCTCTCCAAAGCATGTAGATCAAACACTGGCTTGATGTGATGCAAGTCCGTCTCAGTTATTTTGATTTAATCATGATAGAGAGCTGATTCAATCTTGAAAACATTGGGAGTATACTCCATTTCAAAAACCTTGAAGAATGACTGTAAACTCGCCTATGTTCAAACAAGTTTTGAGCAATTTACTATTTTTAGAATGTTGATTTTTCTTCGTCAAATGGATAATTTTTTGAAATTTTTTCTGAGATATGGGTTTTGCTCAGAATTTCATTGCAAGACAACCTAGATTGTCTGTTTTTGAAAATTTGGATTCTAGACTGAAAAAGCAGCAAACCCTAATTTCTTCAATTTTTCACGAAAAAAGATGGCACCTGGTTTTTGTTCAGAATGCAATTAGAAATAGACCCAGTTGATCAAATTTGAAAAACACTAATGGCAGAGTGAAAAATAAGCAAACCCTAATATTTGAAATTTGCTTGAAAAAAGTTGTGATATGGGTTTTCTTCAAAAGATTGATTTGAGAGGACCCAGATGATCAAAAATTGAATGCACGGAGGATTTCACTGACATGCAAATAAAAAGTAGCTGCTGCAACTTGATGAACTTCTTGAAAATTTCTTTAGAAGAATGAGTTGATAAAACCTAGAAGGCTGGAAATTGAATATCTTGGCCCTCTTCTTCAAAAATTTGATCTTTTGGATGAAAAAGCATGAAAAAGCAAGGCCTTATGCTGCTGGTCTAAAAAATTTAATGAAGAATAAACAAACTTGAGTTCTTGAATCATGAAATATAACTTCAAATCTACTGCTTCAACTCTCTCCTTTGAATGCTACCTGCAAAAATAATGAAAATTACATGAAAGAGAGGTGTTAAATAGACTTAGGGTTTGAAATAGGTTTGCTTTCTTTTGCTTTTATCTTCAAAACCCTAAAATTGGCCTATTCAATGAACTTGGACATTCTCTTCATCTCACAATTTTGAAAATTTTGAAAATTTCACTAAGGCATTGAAAGTTGGGCACCCTTCTTGGCTAGAGGCACCTACTTCATTCAGACTTAACCATTTTTATGAGTTTTTCAACTTTTCTTCCATTTTGACCCCTGGTTTGATCCTGATTTCTGGATGTTCAGTTGATCCGGCGGACAAACTGAATGATTCATTGCGAAGCTCGATTGATTCTGAGAAGATTGTTCTGGAGGTGTCTCTGGCGAAAAACTTTGTTTTGACCTTCAAATTCATGGGAGCCTATTTCCTCTAGGGGCACCCATTTTGTCCAGAGTTAGCCATTTTTCTGATTTTCAAGTTCTTCCTTTTCCCTTTGATTTTCTGATGAAATTCTGATTTCGGGAGCTACGTGAATCTAATTGATTGGCTGATAGGTTCACTGGATAGCTTGGCTGAATCTAACGAAGTGATCTTGGAGGCTACATAAGTGAATTCCATCATTTCAAAGCTCAAAACCTTGGGTGCCCTTTCTCTCCAGGGGCGCCCAACCTCACCAGACTTAACCATTTTCAACATTTCTTCATCAACTCTCTTCTACAGATGATCTCATCAGATCTGGTGACCCGGAGCTCAGATTGGCTAATGGTTGGGCTTGTCGCGAAGCTGAGAAGATTTTGAAGGGGGTTCTCTGGGAGTAACTTAATAAAAAAGTTGAATCTGGGCCATCAAAAGCTTGGGCACCCCTAGCAAGCTGGGGCGCCCAACTTCACCAAAGTTAGCCATTTTCAATAAATTTCACCTTTGCTTTTGACTGACATTTAAGCTCTTGTTTTACCCTCTATTTCGCCTCCTGTATCTGACGACTGCCAACTCTGATTGATGTGTTGATGGTCTCTTTTGAAAGTGTGATCAATCCTGGAGAAGACATGTTGGAGGCTTCACTGGAAGATTCATCTGTTTAGGCCCTCAAAATCAAGGGCACCTTTCTCCTCTAGGGGCACCCATTTGCTCCAGACTTAGAATATTTTATCTGATTTTCTTCTTCTCATTTGAACCTTCATTCTATACCTTGAGCTCGATCTGGATTTTCCAGAAATCGGCCAGTCGAATGTCCTGACAAATATATCCGCTGTGAAGCTGTTTGAATTTCAAAGAGATTGAGCACTTTAGCAAACCCTAATTGCTGGATTAGGACCCTTAAAAATTTGGGCACCCCTCTTCACCAGGGGCACCCAAAGTTCCCAGACTTAGTCAAATTTTGGTGATTTCATGTTTTTTATTGTGACTTTTGTTTGGATCCTCCCTGTTTGATCTCGAATCCCATACGACTGGATGATCTGATGACTACACGTTGGATTCGTTGCAGAGCTGGAAGAAAACTGAACAACTTTGCTTGGAGGCTTAAACCCTAATTTCAACATTTAATTCCCTAAAAAGATGGGCGCCTATCTTGCTTTGGGGTGCCCATGATAAGCAGTGTTAATCAATTTTAGGCATATTTCGCCTTCTCTCCTTGTTCTTCTTGCTTTCTCACCAACTCACCTCTTGTTGAATGCTTGAGTGTTGAATCTGACGCCTGGCAGCCGACTGACCTCCATTGATGACCTCAGAGCTCCTGATATGCTTCTAAAAAAGTAGAATAGACCCACTAGGGAAAAACTAATCTTTTTGAGATTCTGACTATACTAGCCTGATATGGAAGTATTTTGAGCCAATCAAAATCAGTTTGAACCCTAACGGACCAACTTTCTATTTTTAGAAAGTTTTTCCAGTATTTGTTTCAAAAGAAACCCAAAAAAACCCAGAAAAAGTTGCTATTTTTGGGAAATTTCTAAAAATAGCAGTTTTCCTAAAAAGTAGGGATGAAAAACTGAGATCTGGGTTTTGTAGATTAGGTCGCTCTGAGTGGACCCATATCATCAGATTTTGGAAATTTTACATTTTAACCCCTCATGCACGACATGCACACCCAAATTTTGACCTTTTTGACAGATTTAACAAAACTTTTACTCATTTCTTCAAAATGTATAAGTGTAACAAAAATTTTAATTTTGGGGTACAACACCATGATTGTATGATATGCATAAGTTGGATTCATCAATTAAGTTTTAGAGATTTTTAGCAAATCTAATTGGCACATCAAATTTCTCAACTGTTCCCAACACTCTTTCTCAAAGCATTCATTAGATGTAGTTGTCACTACAATGGTAGAAATGTATGTAGAATGTGAAATTGCATGATTGCATGATTGCACAAAATGGATTTCTTGAAAAGGCCTTTAAAACATTCATACAAATTTGTTTTGCAGGTCGATGATCTCTCTTTAGATTGCATAAACAATATTCAAGCACTTGCTCATGAGTAATGGAAAAACAACTTGGAGTTACTTGGGTGCTGCCAGATTCTTATGCTATCCAATTTTACTGCGGTAAAACATCTAGAAGGAGAAGAGAAAGTATATGCATGTGAACAATGTAAAGTAAAAATGCAAGCTGTGAAACAATTAGGTTCCACATGTTCTTTCTATTCATCTCAAATGCTCCAGTTAATGATCAAAAAAATAAACAAACAATATTTATTCATGATCAACAAAATGTCTAAATATTACAGAATATTTGAATTTAGCCTGCCATATTGTTATTTCACATCTCCCAGGAAAATAATTTTGAAATAAGCATGTTTGCATAGAATAATTGAAAATGAGGAAAATTACAGCCATAAATTAATGATTTGGCGTTAGGTTCACCATTTTGTTTATGTTGAAAACTAAAAAAACTAATTAAATATAATAACCATATTCAAAATATTTTCAACATTGCAATGAAGCCTTTCCAACTAAATGCAAATGCAACAAAGATAAAACTAAACTATGCAAAATCAAAACATGCGCATTTAAAGGAAATCTAACTCCATTGTCATCCTATCATCAAGATCTTGTTTTCGATAATTTTGGTACTCTCAGATTTTTGCACAAGCACAAATGCTACAAGAGGCTATGATGAATGGATTCAAATAATTGAAGGTATGATCAAAATTCAATGTATGTTTTTTTTTTTTTGGTGAGAAGAGAAGGCTTTTTATAGATGAATGCATAATGTGAAAATGAGAAATGAGTGGAGTGATTTATGCCATGATTCGTGTTTGGAAGCTCAAAATGTGCAATTTTGAGCTAATTCCATGGAAATTGATTTATGAATTTTAATGTGTAATTTTAATCTAATTTCATGGAATTTGATTTATGAATTTTAAATTATTTATTGAAATATATGAATGCATTTTAATGATTAATGCAAATGAATAATCATGCAAATGGTCAAAGTGAAATGATTTATGCAAATGGATGAATTAATGATTTATGAAATGGTTAAATGATTTATGTAAATGGATTATGGTTATGAATAAATGCTTATAATATTTTAATGGTTTTATGGAGATATGATTATGCAGATGATCAATTAAAATATGCAATGGATAAAAATGATTAAGAGGACATTTTTATGCATCTACAGGAGTATTTCTTGAAACTCACAAAGTTCAATGAGGTCATGACATAATAGTTTGCTACCACATTACAAAACAATGAAGCAATTATGAGAGGCTTAAGGGTAGATGCTTCAGAGGCCACCATTGTTGAAGTATCAGGACTACCATAGGAAGGAGAAGAGTTTCCAATGAGAGAAAACACTATTGCTACCAAAAATGAATTCAGAAAGCCAAGAGAAAACTTGGACTCATCTTCTTAAGGTACTAAAAGATTACCTTTACCCCGGGTCTAGGCTTCAGTTGCTTCTTACATAGTCAAGTATTTAACATGTGATGGTAGAAAATCCTTGTTGTATAAGGTTAATTTTAAACCATTGAGTCATCTTCACCATGATAGACGTGTGAAAGTCCCAAATTTCTTATATAATTTGTTGAAAATAATGGCATCTAATTATAAAAGGAAAATGAATAATTCAACACTATCTCATTTTTACTTGGTTACATTACTGATAAAAAGGAGTTTGAGGACTCAATTTCCACATGTTTCTTGGGAGAGTTTCCTCAATTATAATAATATTAATAGTATCCTTGAAGAACCTGCTATCTCAAAAATAGTAGAGGAACCTATTCTATTAGAAAGGGAAGTGCCATCTAACTCCCTTGCTACATCACCTACCCATAGCACAGGAGAGCCAGAGGAGTAGGGCTTGTAGGCTACTCAGCCTACAGCCTCTGCTAAGCAACCCACAATAGAGGATAAGGAAGAACCCCATGTTTCTGGAAAAAGAGACCCACACATCCTAAAAGGTGATTACACCACCTGAAGAGAAAGGGGGCTATGAGAGGGTTAGTCAAAAAGCAGGAAGAGGAGGATGTTGTAATGGTTGAGATAAACTTAAAATTGAAGGGGAATCCCCTTAGAAATATAAATACACCAGTTAAAAAAACATGGCACTTTCCAAGTACCTCTGAATCTTATTCAAAGGATGCATTTGTAACAAGGAAAATGAGAAGAAGATCCCCAAAGAGCCCTAATTCAAAGGGTTGTAAATATACCAGCACAAAGGGGGATGATGAGCAGTTCTTGGAAAAGGATGAAGAATTGTTTATAGAAGAAAGAAATATTGGTAAAGAATTATAGGAAGCCTTGGAGAGAATAAAGCAATTGGAAGAATTGGTAAGATCACACCAGTAGAGGGATAGTGAAAGGGACACACAGATCAAGGAATTAGAGGAAAAGTTGTATAAAATTTGAGCATGGATCCAAATTGGATATCCTTTCACAACTTGCTTTGGTTGAGGTAGGAAATAAAGAACATGTGTCTCCATAACCGATTCCTCGTGATAGAACCCCCACTAGTCCTACCATAGTGTCTTTGGGTATATAATTATGGAAGAGAACTCAAGAGTTCTCTCAGCAGAAGAAAGATTGGGAGAGGGAAAAAGTTGAACTAATATCTAACCACACCAGGGCACTTGTACAACAAGAGACAAAAGTCAAAGGACTGAAAGTAACAATTGGAGAGGTAGCAGATAAAACTGCTTAGTTGCTAAAATGTAGACCACCTACAAGGGTGTATGCATTATTTTTGCAAGAAAAATATCCGTGTTTTCAGTTTAGTCAACTGATTAGTGATTTACCAATTGCCATGAATAAGAAATTTATGTGTGTAAATACTTTCTTTGATTCTACACCTAATATGCAAGACTTTATGTGAGCTTTACTTGCATAACTTTATTCTCTCAGATGAAACAAAATGGAATCCACTAATGTTTGTGGGAGACCTACAAATTAGAGCATTGGCCTCTTACATCAAGAATGAATAAGCCCAATAAAATCCCCTAAACTCAATATGAATAAATAATCTCACAATGCATATATAAGGAGATAAACATGCCAATACTCCTCAAATAAACCCTTTAGAACTAGAAAATAAGCTTAAGATCCATATGCATGAGAAATGGATAATACCTCTTAGATGATAAACCATTGAGTAGACCAAGAGTGGGGAATGAGAATGCTCCTCCAAGATATCCCAGTCAGCATAACTCATCTAAGAATAATCTCCTCATAGGTCCATGGTGAATTCACGTCCAATCAAGGTGTAGGCTCCTCAAACTTCTAGCTAAAACCTTATAAATGAGTAACCATCTCAACACATGTCTCTAATCAGAAGAGATCTCCTAGCCTCACCTATGTATCCAAGTATTTGTGAGCACCTTTAACCAATAAATCCATGCTAAATCCAAATACAACATAACACCATCATGAAGCTCCCAATAAAATTACCAATGTACTCAATACTAAGAGAAAAAACCAAGATCAAAGTCAAAGTCCCAACAATTGAATCAAGAACTCAATCATGACATCATGATCTCACATCACCTCAAAATAAGATCCTATGCTCTAATGAACATATCATGCACTTGTATCACCAACACTCTAATGTGCAATCAAGAGTACATCATGACATAATTAATAACCATCCTATCAAACAAGGATCACATGTCATATTACAAATCATGACACCTCAACATAAGAATAAAGAGTCCACCATGGCTAACCAAGATGTCAAAATCTCCAAATCACATGAAGATAACCATCTCCTATCAAGAAGATCATCCACCATCAAATGGTGAATCCACATCATCATCACAAGCTCCCACTGAATCATGATATTGAGCTCTCCATGGAAACATGACAACCATCCTTTAAATGAAGATTATTTGTGGCCCCAAAATGATCAAAGAACTCAACATTGAGCTCCCAAAGGGAAGAGTACAAATCATGATCTCCAAACCAAGAAGATACAACACCGCCAAACCATCACTATCATTAGCTCCTACTAAAACATGTAATCAAGCTATTGAAGACATCGTGATAAAAACCTCCTCAATGAAGATCAACCAAAGACCCTCACACAATCAAAGAACTCAACTTTAACACTAAGAGCTCCCAAAAGGAAAAGTAAAACCATGATCCTCAAACCAAGAAGATACACTACCACAAACCAAACAAGAATCAATCCAACACTACCCAAAAAGAACTTGCATAAACAATCATGTCATGCCAAAGTCCCCAAGGCACAAGGGACATCCATGACACCATGATCACCACCAAATGTACCAGCAACAAACTCCAACCGTGTCACACATGTCTACATTACATGTTCAACAACATAGGTCCCACATCATGTTTGCACCTAGTAATACCATCTTAACATGACAACCAAACCAATGAAACAAGTGACTAAATAAAGCCACAAATATGAATCTTCATCAATACTGAATAAGTTATGGGCATAGATAACCCACATCTGAATCATATATACAATTTGCAAGTGTAGATAACCTACAACACTGCACAACTTGTAGATCCTACAATGCAACATACAAACTCAACAATACACTAATAAACATATCAAATAAGAGTAATTAAATATGTACATGTGAATATAAAATGACTCAAACACTAAATCACTAAGATTTGAATAGCTATAAGATCACAAAATGATAATAGTCAACATGAACCCATAAAAAATCAAATGGAAATAACAACATATAAATCATTTCAAGACATCTCCACACATGATCCATTGTGTAGTGCTCTGAACAAGCTTTTCGTCGACTATAAGAAGTCTAAAATCAAACTTTGTATGCACAAGTTATGACCTATCCAATCTTGAAAAGAACATCTGACTTTTAGCAAACATTTTTTTGTTAAAACAACAAAATTTGGAAAAACCACTAATACCACAACTTAGTGCTCAAAACTACCTTTCCAATGTGTATAAGAAGTCAAAAAATAGACACCCTAGCTGAAAGTTATGCCCCTTAGAAAAAAATTACCCAATTTGACTATATGGAGGTAGGTTGGTGGCCCCTTGGGCAGCCCATCGGTGGTAGTGGTGCCACTCGGGTGGCATCGCCTGTAAGGGTGGCAAACCCGAACCAGTATATGTTTTTAGGTTAAATTTTTAATTTAAAAAAAATGGTAGAATTTTATGTTTTAAAGCTGATAGACTTTAATAGAAGCCCACAAGAGCTAACTCTTGGCCCTAGTGGACCAAGGGGCTAACCTCGACCGACACCAGTACCCACCAGTACGGGTGACCGATGGTTGACACTGCTATTGGCAATGTCAGTACTGCCAAGGGTACATGAGGGGGTTTGCATACCTCCCCCTTCCTCACCCTAAATTTTTTTATTAATTGGGTTTTTTTTAACGTTGTGTAGGAATTTTTTTTTTAATTTATTTATAATTCTTTTTAACCTATAGACCAAATTAGATGGTCATATGACCATACAATAGGGCAAGGATGACAATTTTTTGCATTTTTTCACAGTGACCAAAATAGGCCAAATTTTATGTCAATCTTCATCCCTTGGCCCTCCTAGATCCAATGGTGATATTTGTTTTGTCCCAAGGGGTCATCTGACGCATTCCCCCTATAAAACTCTAATAATGAACATCCATAAAAAAACCCTTTTTTCAACAAAGATTCATAAAATCAAATATGTAAAAAATTAACCACAAATTTGTAACCTCAAAACCCCAAATATGCAAAAAAAACTTGGACAAGACTCATATCTTACAATGTCTATATTCTTTCTTTGCAAGCCCTGGATTCGACTATGCACCAAATCTACTCCAACAAGGGTTATAAAAACCACAACCATGGCTCTGATACCAAATGAAAGAAAATATGCATCCACCCAAGATAATTTACACATAACCCAAATAGAGAAATCTATGCAAACATGTATTTAGAATACATATGAAAAAGAATAAACAACATACCATCAAAGATGAAACAAGATATACCCTAGGAAAACCTTCAAGAGGGAAAAAAACCAGCCTCCAAAAGCATCCATTACTCATGTATTATTCGACAATAAAGATTACAATACATCTTCAGAGTCCTCCGTGAATACCTTTGAAACATCAAACCCTCTGCAATCACTCCAAGTGAACAAGCATGTAACAATGCATTCCACATCCATGCTTCAACATTCACAAATGCTAATAAGAGATTCTCTCAACCTTTTAGCAAAAATAGCCAACTAGCAAACCTTAGACAACTACTCGTGTGCTTGCTTTTATAGAAATAAACTCACACAAAGCCACCAAATGGTATTACATAAAACCATATGACTAATACCACAAGCTTACAAAACCATTAACCCCCACATTTGATGAAGAGTACTCCCCTTACAACCTTACATTGAAAACAACAACAAAGAATTACACAACAAAATGCAAGAAGGAAGCATATATTCTATTGTCTTCAATAATGAAATGACATTACAATATTTAAAAGCTCACAAACTCCCTTACAACATGGGCTTTCTAAATACAAAAATCTGCAACATTTGGAGTCTCAAATCCTTTACTCAATCCGGTAGCATCTAGTTATGTTGACTTGCAAAAAATCCAACTCTAGAAAGTTAACCTCTCACAATGACAAGGGATCAATATATAGAAGTTTGAGGATGAAAATACCATTGTGGTTTCCCAAAACAACATGCAAATACATCCTTGGAAAACCTACGCCCCATTTGAGGATAAATCACAAAATAATTAAAATTACTAAATGCTCACATGGCCTTCACATGGGTGCCTAAACTGTGGCAAATCAAATTTGGTCAATCCGGTGTGCTCCATTATTCTTCAATGAATTCGATGGCTCCATGCAAGAACATGCACCAACATGAATGCTTGGGCGCTCAACATGCAAATGCATGCAAATGAACATGCAAGAGTGTGCATTGATGAGTTGTCCCCACCTAAAAATGGGATGCTTAAAAGAAATATTCCTCTTAGATACTTTTGTAACCTTTATCGAAGTAAATCCACCTCTAAAATTATAATTACAAATCAACATAGGGAAAAATTACAATATTTTGTAAATTTGAAATTATTAATTCCCAACATGTTAGCCCTTATTGAAAATTAAAATAAAATAAATAATATTTTTGGGTGATGCAAGATTGCTCTTGCACCCTAGATACTCTTGTATCAAAATTTTACTTTTTGATACTAAGTTTTCCCCACATTAAATATTTTTCCCAATGTGCAACCCCATATTAATTATTAATCACAATGTTGCATACAACACATAAAGTGACCCAAGAATGCTAACCCATGTGATGCACACATCCCTAGATCCCCTAGGTGTACCGCATATAATAAAATATTATATTATAACATTATGCAAGGTGGACAACACATCTTTTAGTAACACTTACCATCAAAATTATGCATATCCACCTTTGGTAGTAGGTTCTAAGACCAAACATTAGTGCTAGCCAAGGGTTGAGTTTACATAAGATTTTAATCAGGATTGGGCTGTCCCACAAATCCACCATATATTTGTAGAGTTGGTTTTAACAACTTATCAATGGAGTTTAAAAAAATATCCAATTGCTTACTTATGTTATCTATATCACCTTGTTTGACCATGCCATACTTAATACTATCCAAATCTCCTTTTTTGGCCACTTTAGGCTTCATGTTTTACATATTCCCATGCAGTGGGAGCTCCTTGTATTTTAATGAAGAAAATAATATGTCCAAAATCCCACTTGATCTAAACTCTAACTTTGTCTTATCTTTGATTGTATTTTTCCTTGGTTTGTATGTAGCCTTGCTCTAACCTCTAGTCTATGATATTGTCATGCTGAGGCTTGACAATGTTAAATTTTATCTTTATCAACCCAACTTTGGCTAATTAATTTTATACTAAGGTTAGACATACACCTAAGAATTTAAAGAACTAATTCAAAAGATATTTTTGAGATTTTTCTAAAAATGTAAAGAAATCACAATAATTATGGAAATGACATGTGGAGTGAATTTATGAAAAACACAAAAATTACAACTCACTCAAAGTTGAACATAAAAGCTTGAAAATTGGATTGCAACTTTCTAGAGTTAATCTACAACTTCCTCAAAACATTGTAGAAATATTTGTAATAATGATGCAAAGCTACGAGGAAAACCATTTACAATCACAATTCAAGGTGTTTCAAACAACTCTTCAATCCACAAAACCCTATCTTATCAACTTTTCACTATTCTTGCTTATTCTCCTTGTAGGTCTCCAAACTCGATTTTTCATGCATATCTTTTAGAATACTCCACAAATCCACAAAATAATTATCTTTTTGGATACACTTTTGGACAAAAATCAACATATCCAAATTGTGCATATGGTTGTTTTGGAACATGTCCTCCAAATAATTGTTGTCCCGCTGGAAATGGCTACAATTAGCCCTCTTTTCCAAAGCATCACCACTCTAAACACACTTCCAATCACAAATCTCTTTTGAAATACCTTTATTAGGCTACAAAACCCCAAAATCAACAAATTTTAAATATTGGAACACTCACTAATACACCAAACCCAAAAACCCTTGCTTTAGGCCTTTCTAATGCTTGAAACAATGAGGGTTTATTGAAAATCAATACTCCAAACTCTCTCTCACCTTACCACTACCTCAAAAACATCCAAATATGTCTGAAAAAGCTTTCTAAATCCTCTCCCATGCTACAACAATGCTATTTCATCAAGCTACCACTCTTAGCCATCAATTTCTAAGCAAAAACTCATAAAAATTCATCTAGGGCAGCATTCAAACTCCTTCAATCGGCCTTCCCTGCTCCTAAAACCTACATAGAACAATAAACTACATCTATGTGGGCCATTACACCAAGTTAGAAGCAATTTCACCAAGTGGAATGGCTTAAATCTTCATTTTTATACCCTCAAACCTTCAAAATTTGAGTTTTGACTGCCTCCAGTAAAATGACTATAAAATGCTCTAATCTTTATGAAATTAACTCATACCAAAACCAAAATGTTTTTAACTCACATATCCATCAAATACCATGCATTTGGGAGCAAGAAAAAATTGTACAAGGCCGTACAATGGCTTGGAGCAACAAAGTTTGTTGGAAAACACATAAAAAAATGGAGTTTCTTATTGCTTATTCCACAAAATGAACACCAAGAATGTATCTTTGACCCATAGACAATGTATTTGAACCTTAGACAACCCAAAACCAACCAACAAACCGACTCAAACTGCCTTTTAACTTCCATGACCGTTGGTATTCCAACTTTGTGCATTTTTGCACTTTTACAAGACAACATTTTGACAATATTTGTAAAATATGACCATAAGCACTAAAATGACTCCAATTTCATTATGAATGGTCTATTATGATCTTATTAGACTCAAAATAGGACTCAACACACCAAAAACCTATTAAAGACCTTATTTACCAAAATACACTAACATGGTGCCCCTGCACCAAATAATTTACGATATATAGGTGATTCTTTAAAATTGGAATTTTACTCCCTTTTTCTAGAATTAGAGCTCTCATACCACTTGTAATGAAATTATTGTATCTTTGAAATAGAGACAAAAATAGAATACAATACAATGGAACATAATGCAAAATATTGAGTATATAACAAAACCACTCTTAGGGGGCAACCTTCACAAATGGGAGAGCCTAACTCATCCTTAATTATAGGGATATTTAGTTAAGGTCACACCCCTTCATCCTAGTTAGGCTAGCCTAAATAAATAACTAACTAATGAATGCAAATATAAATATTAAGTATACCATAAATTAGCCCACACATATCCTATACATGCATGAACATACTAGGTTGCTTTGTGCAACCTTGACTATGAATGTAGTTTTCTTCTCAACAACAAAAGTGTTTGAAAATATTTGTCCTAGCTTCTTGATCTCTGTTCTTGAATCATATTTTGGATCCCAGCTTTTTGTTGTAAAAAATCAATCCATTAACAAGATCATAATTGACAACCACATCAAAATTTAGATAAGTCTATTATTCCTTCTTATTTATTTATTTATAATTAATGAGGGTTCTATAGTGATCCCACCCTAGAGAAACTAAAGATATACATATATGCAATGAGATAAGGAGGATAAAGCATCAACCAAAATATTGACACAAACACAAATAA